>OVAY01002053.1:0-20884 GCA_900406395.1 Kernera saxatilis | reverse complement strand
CTTTTTTTTTTTTTTGGTAAGGTAGATTTTGATAAGTACATGCGAGTTTACGAAGATATATTTTTTTTTAATTAAATTAACGGTTTACATGTATATTAATGTATTAGTTATAGAAATCTTAATATGTACGTTGATCATATGTTATATATACTAGGTATACACCACATGTATGATGTGTCATGGTTTAGACATTCTGGTTTAGGATTGTAGTTTGACATATATATGTACATTATAGGTATTAGGGTTTAATTAATCTTTATGATTTAAGGTATTAATTTGTATAAATTGTGTACGTAATAATATATGTCGGGAATTTCACCAAAAGCATTTCGTCTTTTTTTTTCACTCACTTTGACAAAATGTGCAAAGTTTTTTTTTTTTGAAAAAAATGCAAAAATAAAAGCCATAACAGTGATATTCTGAGCAAATATTTTCTCTTAATTGTACAGTTTGATATGGGCCTAACTAATACCATTCTCTTAAATGTGTGTATTGTTAGGAAAACCTATTCGTTATAAGGTCTTATTGAATTTTTGTGTAATCAATTAATATGCAAAGACTGGGAAAAACTAGAGACCCTTTTTATTGAAATTCAAAACCATCACCAAATTCAAATCATGGAAACAAAGCTAACAAACATGAACTGATAAGGAAATGTGATCACCATATTGATATGGTTTTACACAATGTGTACACATATCTAGAGCTCATCTTTGACATCACCGTCTTTCGATGCATCCGGATTAGAAGACGAGAGCTTGATCGGATAAGAGGCCTCCATCGCAATACCGCAACGTCCTTCCGGATCATCAATCCCTCTCTCGATCTTGATATAGCCTCCCTCTCCCCATTCAGGTCCCCATGAGTTTCTCACTATCCAATACTTTCTCCCTTTCTTGTCAGATCCGTATCCAACCGCTGCCACACCGTGGTTCAGCTCTGTTCCACAATATCCCGTAAACACACCCTACAACATGTTACCAAAGATATGACCAAAATGTTATATAAGATATGGTTTTGACTTAAATGTTTTATTAGTCAGTTCAAATCGAAAATCATAGTAGCTATATATATGTTCAAGATATGAAATTTCTCGTCTCAAAAGTCCTATTTTTTTAATTGATTTTCTTATTACCTCTGAATAAAACTGGAAATTTGAACTTCCAGCATCAATTGCAACAGATACAGGTTGGTTTGCAACAGCCTTAAGAAGAGCATCTTCGTCGTTTTCGGGTACATTCTCGTGCCCATCAATCGTCACAATCTCGCCATTGTCTTTTGAAGCGTCGCATTTTCCATCAATACCTTCGTATGGATAGTTATCCTCTGTGGTGATTCCACCGTTTTTCTTGATGAATTCAAATGCAATCTCCATGAGACCTCCGTTACAACCTTCGTTCTGGTAAGTATCACAATCCACTAGCTCTTGTTCAGACAGTGAGACTAGCTTGTTCGTCTTGATCTTGTTGATTCCTTCAACAGCTGCAATTGTAGAGAATGCCCAGCAACTTCCTGGTAATTTTTCAGCAATTTCAAATCATTAGATCAACAAAGAGATTAACATTAAAATTAAATTTAAAGATTGTGTTTATCCAAACATTTTTTTATATCTCGTTAACAGTTATATTAACACATAAATTTATTTAACAAGATTCAACTAATTCATACATTTATATCAAATTTTGGGTTTACAAGTTTCATATATATATATAATTTTTTTTTTTTTTTTTTAAGTTTCAACTATATTATATTATCTACAATGGATTTCTTAGGCATGTGCATATTAATTTTGGACAGCATTTCTTATAAGTTTGTTTTTATCAATTACCTTGATATATATATGTAATATGTGTGTGTGTGTTCACATCTCAAAATAAGAACGCAACGCCATTTTTGCATGTTCTTAAACAGAATCATGAATCATCTAATAAATTTTAGTATTTATTTTTTTTTCTGTAAATTCATTTAAAGATCTATAATTAAAAGAAAAGTTTAAGACCTAAAAATTGGATCATGTGCAATATTATCACTTGCATTTCTCACTAATCGACCTTGCGGCTTTATACTTACCACACTGTCCTTGATTCTTGACTTCAGTGACAGCACCTTTCTCTCTCCAGTCAACCGAGGAAGGAACTCGGGTTGAATTCTCATACATGAACTGTTTCGAGCCGCGTTTAAGGCCTTGCAACATTCTGTGATGCTTGATGTTGGAACCGGTGTAGACATTCCTGAACTCATGAACTGTTAAGTCTGCGAACTTGTTGAGCTTAAGCTTGTAGGGGTAATTTTTTTTGTTGGTGTTGTGAACATGCATCACATTGTGTCTGAAAACGTTGAATCTCTTCTCCCTTTCATGGAGGCTCCTAGGAACAGAGTGGTGGCTCCTCCATCTATCGTAGAGCTTTGATAAGCTCTCTTCGCTCTCTAGTTCTTTGTCGTGGTAGTCAAATCCGCGAACGGTTTGGAGAATGAAAAAGGAGGAGAGAAAGATCAAGAGAAGTTTCTTCATTGTGTTTTTCTTTGATTGATTAATTGTTTGAAGCTGAGATTTTGATGAAATGGACTGAGGTATATATAGGCCAGAGAGAGATATGTAATGACTGAAATACCATCGACGTTTGTAAGATGAGCTATTATTGTGTATACGTCTTGGTCAGACTTGTGGAACACTTTATTACACTTGTACACGCATCTCAGAAGATTAAGGAACCTATCATAGGTGTATTTGATTTTCTCTTTAAACAGTTTATATAAAGAAATTTATAATTTTTGGTTGTAAAAAGTTTCTTATATATATTGGATTAGACTAATTTAGTTGAAAATGAAAAAAAGAAAAGAAAAAAACAGAATGAATCCTTGAAAATATACAACATGACTTGCTTCAAGCCTTCAACGTTTGGATGATGATATTTGTCATAATTGGATCTTCTAGCATAACAATAGCATTTCATGCGGACTTATTAGAAAAATTTCATTGTAATTAATGGATAGGATTATACAATAATGGAAAAATTAAGATGAAGCAACAAAGTTGCTTAGGAAAATAATTAAGATGAAGCTGTTCACACCGTGGCTTGTTGACTTGTACAATAAAAAGTCTCCTTTTGTAAAGAATTTAAAATGGAAAAAATATATTATCGGCCGGTTTAGAAGGAAAAAATAACGAGTTTCTTTTCTTGATACCAAAGATCGATCTGATTAATTACAAGCATAAGAATTTATATATCCATGTCAAATT
This sequence comes from Kernera saxatilis, assembly GCA_900406395.1. Lineage (NCBI taxonomy): Eukaryota > Viridiplantae > Streptophyta > Magnoliopsida > Brassicales > Brassicaceae > Kernera > Kernera saxatilis. The sequence continues at coordinate 17,643 of OVAY01002053.1, read as the reverse complement.
CGCATTACACGCGACTTCTAATATTTTTGAAAAACTTGAATCCATAAACTATAATAATTTACATCTTTTTAAACCTAAACCATGAACCTCTTAACTTGTTGATTAACCACTACAGCAAATACTCTTGATTCCGCCACACGAAAGCAACCTAATTAGCTTTTAAAAACACTGTTAAACCATCGATCAATTATATACCGAAATAATTAACTATATCGACCATTTAATGATTAATGTACTGGTCTTATACAAAACATTTTTCTCCATGGATCCCGGAAATGCCATGTGTTATTCGAGAGAAGTTATCATGGCGATTTTTTTTATCGTTTCCATACCTTCATCTCTAATTAATAGTTATCCTGAAAAAATAAAACATAGTTATCCTGAATTATAAAGGCATGATGAGTGAACTATAGTTTCATGTTAATATATACACAAGATAAAAATGTGCAAAGAGCTTCATTCTTTTTATTACAATAATTAAAAAAAAACAAAAGCATCGCGTTTTTATTTAAGTTGTTACTTGTTAGCCAAAAGATTAGCGCTTTGCATCACGTTTGAGATTTAAAACCGATCGTGGGTTAAGAATTATTAAAAGTTAAAATCGTTTTATGTAGTGGATATAGACAAATAATTCTGATGGATCTTGGCTTAATACCCACATCGTGGTTGGATCATGGATGCTTCCTAATGTAAGGCCAGGGAAACATATATTCAATTCCCTTTTGTTTTTAATAATTAATAGTCGAATTTGATCTCGTCATCATAGGCCAAGTGATGAATATTCATATGTAAGAAAAAGATTCCAATTTTGACCAAAAAAAAAGATTCGACTTTTCTGAAAAATAATAATACCTTTTTGTGGTGTGACTAAATGGGTCACCAATTCCCTTCCTCTAACTTCCATTGATGATTGATGAAGCTAAGAAAATATTGTAGTTTTTTTTTTGTCAACAGAAAATATTGTAGTTTAAAAAAAAACTATACATATATATATATATATATATATATATATAACATTTAAATTTTTTCATATATTTGAGTTTTTTTTTTTGGTGTGTTTTGGACAATTGTTTCGCCTTTAAACTAATTCTAGATCTACTCATTTTCTTCTGAAGATCATATGATATTTCCAGACTATTCCGAAAATCAGTAAAAAGGGATATTTTGGTATTTAAACGTGTATATCAACAAACAATAATTAAAATTATAGCGAAAATACTCAAATTAATCACAACGATTTGTCAAGATTTTTTCATTAATACTTTAATTGTTGGATATATAAAATAAACCATTAAATTACCATAAGTTGCTTTATGATCATCATCTTAAATTCGTGGTAATAGACTATTCTAGTACTTAAATATGTGTATCATTGTGATATATTTAGAAAATTCGAACTATCGATTTGTGTTTGTCATCTTTATGCATGGATACTAATCTTTTTAATATCGTTTCAATTTTATAGGATGTTTTTTTATCAAAAAAAAAAGAAAATTTACAGGATGTCCAATTTTATCGAATGTCTCCAAACGGACACATATATATATATATATATTTGTAGATTTAAAATACGTGAAACTAATACGTGGGGATTGTTTCATTTTCATTTTTCCAACATATACCGATTATATTTTGGTTTTAAAAATCTATGTAATTATTAATTAATATACTTCAATTTTCGTTCGGTATAAGTTTGTTTGTTTCATAAGATCCCGAAAATGCAACGACGTGGTTAGATGTTTCCTAGTATCGTGCAAGTGATTTTTTGAGTGTATTAGTTATAAACATAACTATTAGTTATATGTTCGATCCAAACCCAATAATTTAAAATTATAGTAACGTGTTCCTTGTCTAGGGATCGTGGACCGATCCACACAGCTAGCGTGCCTTAACTGTCCTTAAACATTATCCAATTTAATTACTATCCAAAACGTTAAGATTCCCAAATCTTTTGAAAGCTTCAAATAATTGAGAGGGATCCCAATAAAATCCGAGAGAAACGTTTTTGTTGCTCAAAGAGGATTCAGCCCATTATTCCAGCCTAACACTATTTGATCCTGTTTTTCGTTGATGATTATAACAATTTACGGAAAGGATTCACAATGAAATTTACACATCTTTATGGGATTCTCCTCGATGATTGTAGTTTATGCAATAACGTGTTTGTTGTTTTCCTACCTTAAAAAAAAAAAAATTATGATATAAACTTATGTGCAATACTTTATTGATTATTTTTTTGGTATTACTTTAAAATTTTATGGGTTATTATTTGTACTAATAACCAAAACCAACCTGAATCTGAACAGTAAACAAACCATAAATTTGCCAAAATAAACCGAAATATTTTAGGTTGCTATTCGTTAGATATTTCTCGAACTGAATCACCAAAAAACAAACATTAAATCCTAAACGTAACTATTTACATTCTAATCCCATTCACAAACCTCTCTTTTCACAAGTAAAACCAAATTATAATAAAATCTAAAACAAACAAAAAATTGAGAAAACAGAAGAATCGCAAGCCTCAAGAAACATGGTTTTAGCATGATGGTTAGAATTTCGGTTTAGTCTCAGATTAGTAACCACTCGATAGATCTGGAACTCTCAATAGTAGAAGAATGCAACTCTATACGCCTGTTAGATCTAGATGGCCAATGCCAAAGCAAAGCAACCCTGTTGAAGAATCTATATTTAACTACTAATCACTATCTTCGTGCCCTCACCCATTAAGAAACTTAATGAATGCTAGTCATCATTTCTTCTGGCCAAAGAAAACTAAGCAGATAATCAGCACAAAACTATATCAAGACAGTATTCAACAACAACAAAATGGCACATACACGCCATGGGCTGGCAAAACCAGTTCTTAAAACAATCTGATCATATCATCCCGACCTTATAGACTGAAAGAAACATCGAGTTACTTGAAAACAATCAGACTTCAGCCTACAAATTCTAGGTCTCTCTGAAAGCTCTCAAAGGAGTAATCTCATGGAACACATTTAGTTTCCAGGATCAAGATATTTAATAGGAACTAACGGATCAAGGCAACCAAGTAAAGTCAATAGGATCACAAACTAAAGCATATAAAAAAAAACTCAGCTTTTCTGATTAGGTAAAGACCTGAAGAAGAAAACCCACACAAGCACAATGCAAGAAAGGAAATTCACAAACTTTTTGAACATAGGAAATTATAACAACACTCTGTTGCCAAATGCCATTTTCTTATCACTAATAATTGTTTCTTGATAAATTTCAACACAACAAAACGAAATTGCAACTCCTGATGATTCAAATTGTTGAAGTTATAACACAGAACTAACATTGGAATTGTGTGCAAACGAGAAATACATGTATAGATTCCTCAAATACTTTGTAATATTATCGATCTAATCCAAAGAAATATGATTCGGACTTGAAGCCCAACATTTTAGAAGACGAAGGTTTCAGATTTCTCACCCGAAAATTAGCAAAAGAGGAATCGAGCAAGCAAGTAAGCAAGCAACCTCTACGATTTCCGTCCTTGACGCTTCCTGAGTTTCCTGTACTTGTGCTTGTTCATCTTCTTCTTCCTCTTCTTCTTCACACTGTCTGCATAAATCACCGTCTCCTTCTCATCATTCTCTTCCACCACCGCCTCCGCGAACGGCACCGTTTCGATTAGACCCGAATCATGAATCACAGTCTGGTTAAAACCGCATCCGATAGGGAAACTAGGGTAAAACCGCAGAGATTCATCGGATGTAATCCCGGCGACGGTAATCACGGGGTTAGAAAGAGGAACTGGGTCGAATTCTCCAGAGACAGACTCAACATTGCTGATGCAGGACTTCTGATGTGTTATAAGACCTGGAGTGAGCCTCGGGATTGCCCTTAAACAGGATTGGTTCCTGAGAAATCTGTGTATAAGATTCGCCATTGCAGATTTAAAACCCTAGAAATGATGAGAGTGACGATGCTCGTTCGTACTTGCCGTCATCAGATTCAGAGAGGTTTTTGGGCCTTTTTAGGAGTCAAATCTACAAAACGACGTGTTTTGAATCAACGTTAAAATGCTACGACGTCGTTTTCACTCGATTTGGTGACGACTGACGAGACACTGATTAAGGAAAATTAAAAATAAGGAAATTTAAAAAGGTGCCCTCACGCAGGATTGAACTACGGACCTTCAGTTTACAAGACTGACGCTCTACCACTGAGCTATAAGGGCATCTCTGATTGGGTACTTGTACTCCATTAAAGATTTTCAAAAGACAAGGACAGACATTTTGGATCAAACTGATCAAGGACAAACTATGAGGTAAATACTAAAACATGAAAGAAAATAGTGGGAAACGTTGCAAAAGAACGCGCACGATATTCCCTTTACTCTTGTTGCGTGCAGTTTCCGCTATTATGCGCATTCACCATCCCCATTCTAGTAACTCCCGAAGTCTCCGATCACCTCTCTCACACTCCTCTCTCCCTCTCTCTCTGCTTCTGACTCCATTGAACCTTCTTCTCTCCAGTCACGGGGAGCTTTCTGTCACAGAATATGAAGGTACTCCTTCTCTCTGCTGGATTATCATTTTTTTTATTCGAATCAAGAGGTTAAGTTGCGATTTCCGCTCCCGATCGATTGAATACTTGATTTTCGTTTCATTCTGAAAGTTTCGATTGAGATCACTAAGATTATAACTCACCTACGAGTTACTTTTTCCTTCAATCGTATTCTCCACCAAAATTCTTTTCAAAATCGGAATCTATTTAGCATGAATTTTTATTTATAGTTGAATTCACTGTTTTTGTCTGTCAATTATGGATGATCGAACTCATCGTAGATATACACACAAAGGATTGATCTCCTGCAGATTAATACTCAAATAATCACGACTTCAAGTTAATTGAAGTGGATAATTTTCAATCATTGTTACTCCTTTTTTCCCTCCTCTGATGGTGTTTTGTTTTGTGGCGATGTTGAAGCAATTCTGGAGCCCAAACAGTATCAATAAGAACAAAGCTATGGTAGAGAACTTGCAAAGTTATGGTGTAATTACGTCAGATAGAGTTGCTGAAGCTATGGAGGCTGTGGACAGAGGCATCTTTGTACCAGATCGTTCCTCTGCTTACATCGATAGTCCCATGTCCATTGGGTATAACGCAACCATATCAGCACCTCATATGCACGCAATGTGCCTTCAACTTCTGGAGAAGAATTTGAAACCAGGAATGCGTGTTCTTGATGTCGGCTCGGGTTTGTTTTTGTCTTGAATTGGTTCATCCACTCCATGGTATTGGTTTCTTCTTGCTTTTGAGGATGATGACAAACATGTATGGTCAATCTTGATAGGGACCGGGTACTTAACAGCTTGCTTCGCGCTTATGGTTGGATCCGAAGGGCGTGCTATTGGTGTGGAACACATCCCTGAACTGGTGACTTCTTCCATCAAGAATATAGAAGCCAGTGCTGCTTCGCCGTTGTTGAAAGAAGGATCTCTTGCTGTTCACGTTGGCGGTGAGCTTCAATAAAAAGTTTTTGAGACTCGTTTGATATTCCGTTTTTACATTACTAGTTGAATGAGCTATTATTCGTTTCAAATAGATGGGAGGCAAGGGTGGCCTGAGTTTGCTCCTTATGATGCTATTCATGTCGGAGCAGCCGCACCAGAGATCCCAGAGCCATTGATTGATCAGTTGAAACCTGGTGGGAGACTGGTGATACCGGTCGGGAACATATTCCAAGATCTGAAGGTAGTGGACAAGAACTCTGATGGCACTGTTAGCATCAAGAGCGAAACTTCAGTCCGTTATGTTCCTTTGACTAGCCGTGAAGCCCAATTGAGAGGTGACTGATGTTCCTTGTACAGAACAAGGAATCCAGTAAGCTCACTTGGCTTTCTAAATTAGCATAGTTACTCATGAACGTAAATCTCAAAGACCTCTTTGCTTAGTAAGAGTTTCAAATGAGTAAACATGTTTGGTACACTCAACATAATATATATAATAATTTATATATAATGGATAATGCCCAAGTCAAGTAGTAGATGATGCAATGGCGTAAAGAGGGAACATGCGGTGAATCGCAATACCGGTTGATTCAGCGACACCGGTCTGATCTTCTGTAGATTCAACCGGGAATCTCCAATCAAACCGATGCACTAAGTTAGCCAAAACCTCTTCATTCAGTACCACAGCAAATGATATTGCTGGGCAAATCCTTCTCCCTGCTCCGAACGGAATCAGCTCAAAATCCTGACCTCGGAAATCAACAGACGAATCTAAGTGCCTCTCCGGTTTAAACTCCTCCGCGTCTGATCCCCACGTCGCAGCCTCCCTCCCGATCGCCCAAGCATTGATCATAACCTGTGTACCGGCGGGTATGTGGTAATCTCTTAATGTGACATCTTGTGTTGATTCGTGAGGAACCATCAATGGAAGTGGAGGATGTAGCCTCAGTGTCTCTTTGATCACAGCTCTTAAGTAGTTCATCTCTTGAATGTCTTCTTCTGACACACTCGATTTACCCTTACAAATCGTACGTACTTCTTCTTGGAGTTTGTTCAGACACTCTGGGTGACGAAGAAGCTCAGTCATTGTCCATTCCATAAGTGTGTAAGATGTGTCAGTACCACCCACAAAAGCATCCTGAAAACCAAGACAAGAACCATGGTTATACACTAAATCATTACTGAATCTAAATTCGTATCATTTAAAAGTGTGTTTTTCCTTTACCAAGACTATTGCTTTTATGCTGAGTCGGTCGATTTCAAACCCGACGCTCTTATCTCTCTGAATGGCGAGTAATACATCAACGAAATCAGTCCCATCTCTATCACTATCTACATGTTCTTGCACAACTCTCTCAAAGAACTCATCAAAATCGTTTCTCGTCTTTTCCAGTTCACGATCCAAACCGCGGATCCAATCAATCCACGCAAGGCACGGGACATAAGTCCCAACACTTAACACACCCAATAACCTCGTGAACCTGTCCATTAACTCCTTGAAATCTGTGTCGCCACCGTATTTCCGTCCCAGAGCAACTCTACATATAACATCGTTAGTTAAAGTCGCCAAGAGCTTGCTTAGATTCACCTGCGAAGAACTCGATTTCCGGATCTGATCCATCATGAGACTGATCTCTTCTTCTCTAACGTCTCTAAAGGATCTTACCATTTTGTTGCTGAGGAGATGGAGGACACTCACACTTTTCATTTGCCTCCAATACTCTCCATATGGAGCTGAGGCCACATCACGCCCGTCGTAAAGAAGCTTATCGAGGATTTTAGTCCGTGGACGGCTCGCAAAAACGCGGTCGTGCGTCTTCAAAACGTCTCGAGCCGCATCTGCGGAAGAGACTACAAGAACGGGGACACGGCCAAAGTGAAGGAGCATGAGAGGCCCGTAACGGTGGCTGAGGGAGCATAGTGATCGGTGAGGATGGTGGCCGAGCTGATGAAGGTTTCCGATCAACGGAAATTTCGGTGGTGACGCGGGTGTGTTACTTTTCTTTTGTGTCGTCTGTTTTTGGAAGAAGATAATGGTAATGAAGATTAGTGAGCATAAGACAAATATCATCATCATCATCGTTTGCATCTCTTCTAAGATTCTTTTTTTTCATGCGAAGAGTCTTTTAAGATTTTTGTGATCTTCTTTTGGATGTGTATATATACAAACCAAGCTTCTCCACAGTACGTAACTATTGTCCACAGTCATTAAGTGTTATATTCCTCTTGAAATCAATCATTAAACGGTGATTCTAACAAAGTGGCGTCTTTGTTTGGATAAGAATTATGTGAACAAGTTCTCTTTGAGGATTAAGGTCTGCCGATTGACATGATATTTATTAACGGATAAGGACTAGGGTTGAAAAAAAAGAAATGGATAAGGACTGATACGGTGATAACCTTACGGTTAGGCGGTTTAACTAGTTGCTAAGTTAACATACATCATAATTACAATTACCATAGTATAGTCAATGGAACAGATTGTATTTTGATACTATATGATAAAATGGGGCCCTCATGATACAAAACCGAGGCTCTATCACAGAGCTGTAAGGAAATCTTTGGTTAATTATTTGTACTGTATGTACTAGTGTGATAGGGATGGACACCGATCGGATACTCTGGAATTTCAAAATACCCGAATCCGAACACGGATCTGTGGATTCAAAAATTGATTATTCGTACCTGTATCCATACTATCCGTGGATATCCGGATCTATGAAAAATAGCCAAAAAAATAAAATAATATTAAAAATAATTATAAAATTTTATAACAAAATAAAATATTAAATAAAATTGAATAGAAAGTATTATATAAAAAATGTCAAATTATTTTTTAAAATATTTCGGGACATATTTTTTTAGAGATTTTTTAAATATTTCAATTCTTATTAATAAATAATAGTTTTATGATATTTTTAAGATATTCTTTTATTATTATATAAATATTTTATGTATGTTTTTAAAATAACTATATATAAAAACGAATCCGGATTCGAATCGGGTATCCGGTTCTTAAATTTAATTACCTTGATCCGAATTTAATAACTTCGGATATCCTATTTTTCATATCGGATCGGATCTCAGATCCTGGATATTTTATCCTTAAAAATTCAAAGAAAAAGAAGCGACATTTTAGGCCAAACTGATAGGACCAAAATAATGGGGTAAATATCGTGCGTGTAATTTTTGTTTTGCTAACATATTTTAGTATTTTTTTTCCTAAATACTAAAATATGTTAGCAAAACAAAAATTACGCGCACCATATTTTTCTGTACGCTTGTTGCGTGCAATTTCCGCTATTATGCGCATTCGCCTTTTTCTCCCAAGTCCCAACGCCTGAAATCTCCTCTCCGATCACCTCGCTCTGCTCTGGCTCCATTAAACCTTAATTCTCTCTTATCACCGGAAGCTTTCTGTCACATAAGATGAAGGTACTCTTTCTCTCTGCTGTTTTTAATCGTTTTGATTTCGAAACCAAGAGATGTATTTGTGATTTTCTTCTCATTCTGTAAGAGTTTCNTATTTTCTTAAGCTAGCTTGGTGATCGTTTTTTCTAATTTTGATTTTTCTGCTTCCCCCAAAAAAAAAAAAAAAAAAAAAATTGTTGTCGGAATCTATGTATTTAGTATGGATTTTTCTTTTACAGTGAAATTCTCGCTGTCTTTTTGTGTCAATTGTGGATAAGATGAACTTGTCGTTTAGATTGATTACAACCAAGTCTGACTTGAAATTATTGAAATTTCAATCGTTGGATACTTTTTTTTTCTGGTCCTGATGGTGTTTTGTTTAGTGTGTTGTAGCAATTTTGGAGCCCAAGCAGTATTAATAAGAACAAAGCTATGGTGGAGAACTTGCAAAGATAAAGTTGCTGAAGCTATGGAGCCTCTGCTTACGCCGATAGTCCCATGTCTAATGTGCCTTCAACTTCTGGAAAAGAATTTGAAACCAGGAATGCGTATTCTTGATGTCGGCTCGGGTTTGTTTCGTTCTTGTATTGGTTTCTCCAGTCCATAGTATTGAGTTCTTCTTGCTATTGAGGGTGATGATAAATATGTTAATGGTCAATTTTGGTAGGGACCGGGTACTTAACAGCTTTCTTTGCGCTTATGGTTGGTTCCGAAGGGCGTGCTATTGGCGTGAAACACATCCCTGAACTGGTGACTTCTTCCATCAAGAAGATTGAAGCCAGTGCTGCTTGGCCATTGCTGAAAGAAGGATCTCTTGCGGTTCATGTTGGCGGTGAGCTTTAATTCAAGTTTTCAAGATTCGTTTCGTTTTTCTTTTTTTATACAGTACTGGTTGAATGAGCTATTATTCGTTTCTAATAGATGAAAGGCAAGGATGGTTATGCTCGTTGTACAGAACAATGAATCAAGTAAGCTCACTTGGCTTTCTAAATTAGCATAGTTACTAGAGAACTCAAATCTCAAAGATCCTCTTTGCTAGTAAGAGTTTCAAATGAGTAAACATGTTTATTGCACGCATAACATAAGAAAGCATTTATATATAATGCCTTGTTCAAGTAGTAGATGATGCAATGGCGTAAAGAGGGAACTTGCGGCGAATCACACTACCGGTTGATTCAGCGACACCGGTTTGATCTTTAGATCCATCCGGTAATATCCAATCAAACTGATGCACCAAATTAGCCAAAACCACTTCACTCAATACCGCAGCAAATGATATTCCTGGGCAAATCCTTCTCCCTGCTCCGAACGGAATCAGCTCAAAATTCTGACCTCGGAAATCAACAGAAGAATCTAAATGCCTCTCTGGTCTAAACTCCTCTGCGTCTGATCCCCACGTCGCATCCTCTCTCCCAATCGCCCAAGCATTGATCATTACCTGTGTTCCAGCAGGTATGTGGTAATCTCTTAATGTGACATCTTGTGTTGATTTGTGAGGAGCCGTCAATGGAACTGGGGGATGTAGCCTGAGTGTCTCTTTGATCACAGCTTTTAAGTAGTTCATGTCTCGAATGTCTTCTTCTGATACACTTGGTTTGCCTTTACAAGTCGTACGGACTTCTTCTTGGAGTTTGCTCAGACACTCTGGGTGAAGTAGAAGCTCAGTCATTGCCCATTCCATAAGTGTGTACGATGTGTCCGTACCACCCAGAAAAACATTCTGAATAACCAACAAGAACCATGGTTATACACTAAAACATCACTGAATCTGAATTCGTATCATCTAAAAGTGTTTTTTTTCTTTACCAAGATTATTGCTTTTATGCGGAGTCGGTCTATTTCAAATCCAAAGGTCTTCCCTCTCTGAATCTCGAGCAATACATCAACGAAATCATTCCTGTCTCCGTTGCCATCTACGTGATCCTGCACAACTATCTCCAAGAACTCATCAAAGTCATTTCCCGTCTTTTCTAGTTGACCATCCAAACCACGGATCCAATCAATCCACGCAAGGCACGGGACATAAGTCCCGACGCTAAACGCACCCAATAGCCTTGTGTGCCTTTCTATTAACTCCTTAAAATCTGTGTCACCACCGTATTTCCGTCCCAGAGCAACTCTACATATCACATCGTTAGTTAAACTCACCAAGAGCTCGCTTAGATTCACCCGCAAAAAACTCGTTTTCCGGATCTTTTCCATCATCAGACTGATCTCTTCTTCTCTCAAGTCTCGAAAGGACCGTACCATTTTGTTGCTGAGGAGATGACGGACACTCACACTCTTCATTTGTCTCCAATACTCTCCATATGGAGCTGAGGCCACGTCACGCCCGTCATAAAGAAGCTTTTCAAATATTTTAGACCGTGGGCGGCTCGCAAAAACGCGGTCGTGCGTCTTCAAAACATCTCGAGCCGCGTCTGCGGAAGAGACTACAAGAACGGGGACACGGCCAAAGTGAAGGAGCATGAGAGGACCGTAACGGTGGCTGAGAGTGCATATTGATCGGTGAGGGTAGCGGCCGAGCTGGTGAAGGTTTCCGATCAACGGAAGCTTCGGTGGTGACGCCAATGTGCTGCTTTTCTTCCCTGTCGTCTGTTTCTTGAAGAAGAGAATGTAAATGAAGATTATTGAGCATAAGAGAAGTATCATGATTATCATTTGCATCTCTGGATTCTTTAGATTCTTCAATATTTTTTTTCTTGTGAAGAGTTTGTAAGATTTTTGTGATCCGGACTGATGTAAATATACAAGCCAAGTTTCTCCACGGTACGTAATTACTGTCCACTTAATCTCTTGGACATATGCCCCCTGTCTGTTTTCTTTTAATGTTTGGTTCTTCGAAAATTTTTCATATACTCCATGTCTGGTTTTTCTTGTAAAAGTCTTTCCCAATTCTGTAACTTCTTTTGGATTTATTTACCAGTTAAGTTTGTCAACACTAACAATTTGGTTCAGTTGAGAAAACTAATTTGAATTGTATATCACTTTTTATGTCGTGATGTTTAAAATTGTGATTATGCTATTTATCTATTACATATCATTTACCACTAGGCCAATACCCGCGCATACACGCGGGATTTTCTTATATTTTGTTTTGGAAAACAATAATCTTCCTATAGGTCTATGAAACTATTGTTACAAAAACTAATTTGCTGATTACTCGTAAACATATAAACTGTTAAATTTTCGTTTTATTTTATCAAAAATATTTTATAAAGGATAAACTGATTTTCTTTTTGTTTTATTAAAAACGTAAAAATTTTAAACATCACGACATCATCCGTCAAACATCAAGCGGCCCATGGCAGTGACACATTGCCACGCATAAAGCCAGCGCCCTATAAGCCAGCTATTTCAGCCATTCGTCAAGGTTGTAACTTTCATTTCTGCAAGTATTCTTGTCCCATTGGCTCACCCCTATTACCCAGCGTGTAAGACAGTAAAAGACTATTGAACCTATAAATAGAAGAGATGATGCAATGTCAGGAAATCGAACCTGGCAATTATGAGAGTGAAAAACTCATCTGGAGAGCTTTTGACCTCGTCCCCTCCATCAACACATCAGATTCCATATTCTGTATCTAGGATGGACCACCTTTTTCGTGATGTCTTCTGCACGGTGTTGGAGCTACGAAGCAGATTTCGAGCGTGCATAACTGAAACAGAGTAGTTTTCTTTTCTCTTCAGGAAACAAGATCTTAACGGCCCTATAAATCAAAATCGTGTAAGATAAGATACAAATGGTGATGAGATGAAATTGAAACGGAGCTAAATTTAGGTGAGACGGTTCACATCAAAGGGTGTACGATATGTGATATGAGGCCTCAAAAGGTAAATAAGCGGAAATGAACGTAGCGTAGTAGCTATTTAGCCCTAATGAAGTGAGAAGAAGATGAAAAGCTACAAAACGGATGGAATTTAAGAGCTGGAATTTCGATTGCTAGTCAGTGGTTATTTCATTAATGATCTCTTCTTGTTTTCTCTAATTCTGCGTTGCTAGGGTGTCGTTGAGTTTATCGAAAATTTATTTTTTAAAGTGGAAGTTGATCGGGTGAGAAAAGAGAAGAGGGCCGGTTAATAACAACCATGGATTTGAAACCCAAACGTTGAAACGGTGTTGTAATGCTGATTCAGAATTTTCTTTTAAAACCAAAAAAAAAAAAACGATGCCACGTGTCACACTCTCTTTTGCTGACATAGCAACAGCAGGAGAGAGCCCCTTCTCGATTCGTATATATGATTTTATAAAGTTTAGAGATTAACACGTTAGTTTATTGAATATACCTTTAAAAATATATTTAATTATGCAATATTTAACGTGCTAATTAATGTAATGATCATGTGATAAATTATATCTCCACACAGAAAAGTAGCACACTATGGAATACAATCACGCATTCCGCAACAGTTAAATGACAGAAGTAAACCCATTTAAAACTTTCATTTAATAAATTAGATGTTCATGGCTTCATGCTGAAAAGTTACATGTTGACGGAAACGAATTACGCATCCTGCAGTTAAATGACACGGTAAAATAACAGGATTATCCTACGTGTTCTAGAGGAAGACAGATTCTTGTGTTTGTATTTTAAATGAAAAAAATATATTATTATTATTATTATTTTGAAATTCTGATTCTAAATAAATCATCAGATAACTAATTTGAAATAATTTTTAAAACGTATATCTTAAACTAGTGCAAGAGAAACGCCTTGAAGTTGAGATAGAAAGCAAAATTCCAAGAAAGAAAAATTTGATTAAAATAATTAAAATCACATGATAGATCCCTTGACAAGAGTTTTCCACAAGCCGATCAAATGAAAACAACAAAGGGTAAAAAAAACAGTTCAAATTAAACCAGATCCAATGCACGACAAAAGCAACGACCCGCACATAACATACTAAAGCATGCATGCATGCCTAAGTCAAGTAGTAGATGAGGCATTGGCATAAAGAGGGAACATGCGGTGAACCGCAATACCGGTCGATTCAGCAACATTGGTCTGATCTTCTTCAGAACTCCAATCAAACTGATGCACTAGGTTAGCTAAAACCACCTCGTTCAACACCACAGCGAATGATATTCCTGGACAAAACCTCCGTCCTGCTCCAAACGGAATCAACTCCAGATTCTGTCCTCGGAAATCAATAGACGAATCCAAGTGTCTCTCCGGTTTAAACTCCTCTGCGTCTGGTCCCCACGTCGCAACCTCTCTCCCGATCGCCCAAGCATTGATTATTACCTGTGTACCGGCGGGCATGTGGTAATCTCTTAACGTAACATCTTGTGTTGATTCGTGAGGAACCATCAAAGGAAGTGCAGGATGTAGCCTGAGTGTTTCTTTGATCACAGCTTTTAAATATTTCATGTCTTGGAGGTCGTCTTCTGACACACTCGATTTGCCCTTACAAATCGTACGCACTTCTTCTTCGAGTTTCTTCAGACTCTCTGGGTGACTTAGAAGCTCTGTCATTGCCCATTCCATAACCGTGAACGATGTGTCCGTACCACCCACGAAAATATTCTGAAATTTGTAAACCAAAACTTGACATATCAAGTAAAAACAAAAACAAAACAAGAACTAAGATTATGTACTAAAACATCATAGAATCTGCATTCCATTGTTTTTCCCTTTGGAACATCTCCATCAAAAATATTTCAATGGATTTTTTCTCAATAATTAAAAAAATGAAAAAATAGCATAGACAATCAGAAACGGTTATCATTTTAAATTTTTTTAGAAACGCATATGACACTTGCCTTTTTTTACAAACATGACACTGTTTTTATAAGATTGGTTCAGTATTTTTTTAATAATTTAAAATTTAAAATTTAAATAAATTATTAAAATAAATATATATGAGAAAATTATGAGCGATTGAGATGGTCTTACCAAGATGATTGCCTTTATGCTTAACCGGTCGATTTCGAACCCAACACTCTTGTCTTTCTGAATGGTGAGCAATACATCGGCGAAATCAGTCCCATCTCCGGCGCCATCTGCATGTTCCTGAACAACTTGCTCCAAGAACTCATCAAACTCCTTGTTCGTCTTTTCTAATTCAGCATCCAAACCTCGGATCCAATCAACCCACCCAAGCCACGGTACATAACTCCCCACACTAAACGCCCCCAATAGACCCACGAGCCTCTCCATTACGTCCATAAATTTGGATTTATCGCCGTATGTCCGTCCCAAAGCGGCTCTGCATATGACGTTGTTCGTTAAACTCAGCAAGAACTCGCTTAGATTCACCCGCGAGGAACTCGAGTTCCGGATCTTTTCCATCATCAGATCGACCTCTTCCTTTCTCACCTCTCGAAAGGACCGTACCATTTTGTTGCTGAGGAGATGGAGGACACACACACTCTTCATTTGCCTCCAATACTCTCCATAGAAAGCTAAGGCGATATCACGCTCGTTGTAAGAAAGCTTCTCGAAGATTTTAGTCCGTGGACGGCTCGCAAAAGCGAGGTCATGCGTCCTCAAAAAGTCTTTAGCCACCTCTGCGGAAGAGACCACGAGAACGGGGACACTGCCGAAGTGGAGCTGCATGAGAGGACCATAACGGTGGCTGAGAGAGCGTAGTGATCGGTGAGGGTGGCGGCCAAGCTGATGAAGGTTTCCGATCACCGGAAGTCTCGGTGGTGACGCCGGTGCGTTGCTTTTCTTCCCTCTCGACTGTTTTTTTAAGAAGAGAATGGTAATGAAAATTATTGAGCATAAGAGAAGTATCATCATCATCATTTGTATATTTGGATTCTTCAAGTTCTTCAAGATTTTTTTTTAATTTCAAGATTTTTCTTGTGAAGAGTTTTCTTAAGATTTGTCTGTTCTTCTTGTAGACTGTTATATATAAGTCAAGTTCCTTGACAAAAATAATAATAATAATAATAAGCCAAGTTTCTCTAAGGTGCATAGTGTCCACTCATATTTTCTTCTTTTTGGCCTAAATTGGAAACAAAATCTGATTAAATATATGCCTCTCAAATCCTATTATAAAAGCTAAAGAAATCTCTCCACATAGTATGACAACCAAGCACATCACAATTAAATTGACACATAATTTTTTTTCTATTTAAAGATAAAATAAACAAGAAAAAATCTTTGACCCAAAAAAAAACAACAAATATTTAATCTTCTACTTTTTATGTTTCAAATACCTTATTTGTCAGATTTTTTAGTAGCAAGAAAATTATTTATTTCCTCAAAATAATATACCTTATTTGTATATTTCAAATAACTTTTCAAAGTTTTAGTTGCAATTCAACAGCTAGTCACAAAAGTGTTCCAATAAAAAAATATCAAAATTAACTACAATAGTTGAATCTCAACACAAGTGAACAACATGATAGATTTAAAATTTTTAAGTTAAACTAAAACAAATATAATTAATTTTTTCAAACATACATAGTTAATTAGTATAAATCAAACCATAAAATATATGATGCACATGATTAAAATTTTAATATAATTGACATATTATATAGTAAAAAGTATGTAAAGTTTTTTTTGAAGTGAAAGAGGACTTCACAAAGAGACATTTGGGTTGTAACTTAAAATAATTAAATAATATCTACTAACTTAAAATAAATAAAAAGATGTAGATTTAGTTTAAAAACCAAACAAAAAAAATCCATTTAGTTTTACGGGGTTAACCAAACTAAACACATTCTAAACCGACTTTTTTGAAATGCCAGCAAAACGATTCAATCTAACCAAATCGTATAATTTAGGTTCGATTCAATTTCTTTTTTGTTATAAGGTTCGATTCAATGTCTTCAAGTATTTTCACACATTTTACGGGTAATTACCTGCTATAAACTTAAAATAGGAACACAAAAAGTTTCACAAGAATATATATATATATATATATAGAGAGAGAGATATATATCTATATATATAATTATCACAAATAGTATAATATCTATATATTTCTATAAAAATGAAGTAGCATGCATGCTCCCTATCTAAATCTTATATTTACTTGTTTTGCTTACAATAATACAATGGATTAGATGTATAAGATATTAGTATTTTTGATATATATGAAGTTTTATTAATTTACGGCACTATAATTTTAATATATTAGTTGTTCCAAAAGTATATATCATATTTCCTTCTTCTTTTTTTGACAATTAAAAGTGTCATATTTTCTTCAGACAAAACAAAACGTACAATAGATTAAAGCGTACAATACTCGAGTAGTGTCCCACTATATTTTGCAGAAACGTAATGTGAATTACAATTGATTGAGCACTTTGATCCAAATCCAACCACTGCAAGAGAGTACTATCCCACTATATATCGAGAAATTAGAAACTGAGATCATCTTGTTTTGTATAGACTCCAAGTGTCCAAGTATCATACATGCAACATGTCTGGTTTCTTTTGTGTCAGGTTCTTCGAGGTTTTTCTTCTGTTTTTTAAGTCTTTCGGTGCATGTAAGATTTCTGCGTTCTTCTTTTGGACTTATATAGGGTCTGTTCGTTTGCATGCCGCCGGCGGCTGCGGCCAGATGTTGCGATCAGACGCTGAGATTGTTGTTCGTTTGACAGACGCGCGGTTGGTCGCAGCGTTTAGACGCAAATTTGTTCGTTTAACAGACGCGCGGTTAGTCGCAGTATCTAGCCGCATGTTTGTTCGTGTGACAGTCGCGCGTCCTGCGATAGTTTTTTATTTATTTTAAATTTTTTTAAAAAAAATTTGTACATTTATATTTGTACATAACAATTTTTGTG
>OVAY01002052.1:0-21513 GCA_900406395.1 Kernera saxatilis | reverse complement strand
TTTGACGGAAAATTTCGATTTCGCGGTTTTGGTAAAAAAAATGTGATTTTGGTTTTGGCGGAAAAATATGATTTCGTGTNGTGATTTTGGTTTTGGCGGAAAAATATGATTTCGTGTTTTTGGAGGATAAATGAGATTTTGCGGTTTTGGAGGATAAATGAGATTTTGCGGTTTTGGCGGAAAAATGCGATTTTGCAGTTTTGGCGGAAAAATTCGATTTTGCGATTTTACGGTTTTGACGGAAAAATATGATTTTGTTGTTTTGTGAGAAAATGTGATTTTATGGTTTTGTCATAAAAATGCGGTTTTGCGAATTTGGCAAAAAAACTTTATTTTATAGTTTTTGGATAATGCAATTTTACATTTTTTTGTTTTGTTTATGTAATGGTATTTTCGTCCTTTTAAAATTTTAGATTTATAGGATGCATTTAGATGGCTCATCCGGATGAAGATGCACCGATTAGGTTCCTCCAGATGAGTTTTGAAATTTGGTCTAATTTTTTAAAACTCATCCAAATGCTCCATCTGGATGAGTTTCATTTTTGACACTAAACGAACATCAGTTTGCATTTTCATCCAGATGGTCCATCTGGATGAACAAACGAACAGGGCCTGACTAGTTTAATTGATGATCATACAATAATATATGTAAAACCATCAACGAAAGCTATTACTATCAATCTCTCTAAATACTTGTCGTTCCCCTAAAGTTTGGTACGTCACGGGGACGTTTTTACTCGTTGCTTGGGCTCTGAATCCACACCATTGTCTCGATATTGACAATCGAATTTGCTCATAACTTTTGGCATCTTTCTCTCTTGATTCATATAAACCATTCTTGTATTTTATTTCAACCAATCCTGTACATGTAACGGGACGATTTAGAGCAAACTTTTGCATGTTTCAAGCGATTAATATTCGACTGATAATGGCAGGGGCTGCCACAAATAATGACGTAGGCTCTTTCTTTTGGGAAGACCTTAAGCATAGTACCCTTCCTAGTATGTGCAATGAAAGTCACTAGCTTAGGACACTAGATCGTCTTCTTGATCATGAGATGACCCCGTCCATGTAAGTGGTTTGCTCAATGTCTTAAGTCTCTTGTTTGTAGTCTATGTCCGATATGGGACATTTGGCTATGCTCCACACTTTCCGACGTTCTTACTTTGTGAAGGTGCAACGCGTGCCGTTTTTTATTGGCTTTCATAAACCCCAAGGTCCATTCCCCAAGCGTTACAACTTACAATCCGTTTGCAGAAGAAGAGTATTGAATCAAATATTTCAAATGATAACTAAGATATTTTGTATTTTAAAAATTAATAAACATATCAATATAATGTTTTTCAACAATAAAAATTTTATACCTACTTTTTTTCTATCTTACAACTACTTGGAAGGCTTTACTAGTCTTAGTCCTTAAAAGAAGAATACAATCTCGAAAAGAGGAACATAGAAGCCGAAGAAATGAAGAGTGATGCAGCAAAACATGCGAGGTCCATACATGTCACCAATGGTGTCGTCTTGAACTTCTCCACCATCCCAACGTGAAGTATCATTACCACTGCACATCCTATTCTCGTCTTCACTTCACCAATTGATTGATTGCTTTGGTTGGTTTTGCAACTCACAAACATGTTATAAATACCCTTTCCAAGAACTAGCATGGATAAGCCGAACAAAAACATATCTACAAGTTTTAGATACCATAAGAAGAAGATTATTAAGTGTAAAGTGTTTTTACTCGAGACAGCCATGCACACCACTCAACGAGTCAAGATCAGAGTATAGTACCTAAGGCTTCGATTAATATATGAACTGTGTTTCCCTTTGCTCCATGCGACAATCCGTTAAGATAATGTGCATAGCATTGTAAGACACGAGAGCAACCCTGTAAATCGCTTGTAACATTAGATGCAACTCGTGTGTGTTATCAAATAATAAAATAGGTTACCTAAACTATTATAAATTTCTTAGTTATAATGAGTTTGTTAAAATCTAATTATTTTCCCAAAAAAAAAGGAAATTATGAAAATGTTCCTTCGAATAAATATGACATAATTTTATGTTATTCAATTCCACATGTTTCTCTAAATAATTACTAGTTGGAAGAAATTATATATACACCTTTGTGTGTTGAATTGAATAGTTAGAGAAATATGAGGAATTGAAAAGCANGTTTTTATTTTTTTTTTTTTTTTTTGACATGATTTACTGTAGTTTCCAACTGTTTTAGGTCCCCCAACAAAGAATTTCCAACAAATTTACTATGTAGTTCAATAAAATAGTTGCCACCCATAAATAAATAATTCATCATGACTTTTGACTTTGATTATGACATTATTTTAAAATCATATTTAGAATATTAAAAGCTGAAGAAGAGAAACTACCTCTAAGAAACACAGTACGGAACCCAATAAAGTTCCAGCAACGGCAAATAGGGTGAAGAATCTGAAGTTAATTATCACCTACATTCAATTAGACAAAAACTTACTTCTATATTTAAAGATATTTTTAGTTTAATCTCTTAGATCTAATTATCACAAATATGCGCATGTAGACATGCGCATCAATGATTGTTTTAAACTTAAAAAAAAACGTATTTAACATGGTTTCACAAATTAATCTCCAGAATATGTAGAATACAATGTATTCTTGCCATTTTAGATATCCATAGTATAGCTAATTATGTTTCAACTCATATTCAAAGGATTCGAACCATGGTCTCAACCCTATGGTAAGTCCTTCAACCTCCAAATATGGTTTCAAGCCATGCATTTTATAAAAATCAAATAGATTAAGAAAAAAAGGGAGATATATACCTTTTCTATATTTCTCTGCATCTCAAGTTTCCACGTCCGTCTCTCGATGGCTTGCCTTAACTCCGTGACAACAATATCGGTAACTTGTGTGACAAGAAACACCAAATCCATCAATCCATCTCTTACTTGTGTCTTACTTGTGAACACGATCTCCGAACTAGGCACATAAGCTTTCACCTCAACCGGCAATTTTCTCTCTTTATCTTTAAACGAGGATGACCTCTGGTTCTGACCGTCCGATCCTAGCCTCAACGAGCATTTCAAGATCCTTGTGCGAGACAGATAACACGTGGGCGCAGAAGATGATGGAAGAGATAGATCCAACGGTCTTGTATTACGACGCAAGAGCAATCTTGTTGTGGTCATTGCTCTCTATTTTGCTTTACTTTAATATATTCGTACGTCTGTTATGCAAATATATATACATAGTAACATACATCGACACATGTTAAGAGTAATAATGTTTATGTGAAACGATTGTTTTGGTGTGGCGGCAAAGGAAAAGAGAAGAGAAGATTCGTGGGATATTTCTTGTTTTGTCGTTTTATTGCGCACTTTTCTGAGGAAGGTTCAACCTTTTTCTTTTGGACCGTCAATATGGTACGTTAACACCGACTTTTTTGTCCTAAATAATATAAAGACATGTGTCAATATTTGTTGAACGTTTCATTTTTTCTTTCATATATAAATTTTTTCATGTTTTTTCTCCATCGTTAAAAAGTTAGGAATGAAAACAAAAAAAAATTAAAACTTTTGTCTTCCAAAATTAAAAAGCCAAAGTTACTATATAACTATTGTAATAAATAAGTTTTAGTATTGGTTCGTGCATAGATTTGGATATCCGCATTTTAAATGTGATATCATGAATTATCATGGTCAACTGCTGAGAAGTCGATGAACGTGCGCAAACAAATAGAAATGAGAATGGGGTGAAATTGAAAACGATTCCATTTCAAAACGCATAATAGATGGAAAATTAAATAAACGGTGACACAAAAAAATACAAACCAGCTTATCTTATCGCATCCAAAGAGTATATACTCGAGATTAACCGAGGAACACCATCTCTGGTCACTCGTCGGGTTAGAACATACACTATTCTTTCGACGAGAAAGGCTAACTCATAGCCATCAAGGAAGATATAGACCCAATTAGACCGTCTTTTAGCACGTGTAAATAGAGCAATCGAACATATAGTCCCGAATCAAATACGAGAATGTTCTTATTAGGGCCCATAATTCTTTCTAAACTATTTTACAATAGTAAATATACGTTTAATAAAATTTGAACAGAGTTCACTAATAATTTAAGACGGCCCTGCATGGACCTAACTACTCTACATCAGCTAGTTTGTGGCTATCAATTTAGACATATTGGTCATATTAACATAATGAGATTTTGAGAGTTGTTTAAAATAACTTTCTAAGGAGAGAGAGGAGACGAGTTCTCTGAAACACCTATGGAGTGAGGCAGAGTCACGAAACAGAGAGAGAAAGGAAGAGGGATAACGGCAGCCAAATAAAATTTCAACAAAAAAGATATGAAAATAATGGCCAAAATTTTTAAGTCTTAAGGTATCTTTAGGCTCTGGTACCATATAATGAACTAATCTTATTGATTATATGAATGATTATATATTATATATGCTAAGACTAGAAGAAATTATGGATTATACAATTACATTTAATCTTTAACATATATACTCATGTTCTTATAACAGATTAACTGAATCTGCTATAACCAAATTGGGCTTTGTTAAAGCCCAAAACTAAACTGTTTTCTTCTAAAATCGCAGCCCACATTGCCCCTAAGCAAACCAAACTGAAAGTGTACCGTATCAAACCGAGAAACATTCAGAAGTGAGTAAACAAGGAGTGAATGAAGTAAAAATAATAAAGGCAGAACGCAGAAGAAACTCAAACAGATTAAATGAAACAGCAAATTAATTTGAGACAAAGCAACATAGGCAAGAAAAATGGCAGAATAGCGTAGAAGAATAATTAAAAAGTCCAAGAGACATCATTATTAATGCTTTGGCAATACATCCAATCAAGCTTTTTGCCAACATTCAATATCTATTTTTGTTCACATATGTATGTAATGAGTTCCTTTTTTGTTTCAACATCTTTCAATAGATAGTAAACGGGTAATACCATGTACGCAGAAGCCATGTTGGCGGGAAGCTAAAACTTGAATACATCAAGTCAAATTCATAAGATTTCATTGACAACAGATCTGCTGATTCATTTCGTTCTAAGTTAACATATATAGTCCAAAGAACATTGAGGGAACTTGAAAATGCACCATCTTATATCGCAGTACCAATATTTTAGATATGTAATGAGTTTATTTGAATGATTATCCCAAATTTTATGTGAAATTTGAAAACTATACTAATTTTCTTGCATATTTGAAATATAGTGTATATTTTATTCTAATGACCTTCAATCTTAAACAATAAAATATATCATTTTAACAAATTTTTTGTTGAGTAATAATTTTTAAATAAATACATGTTTGAATTGAAAAGAATATTTAAAATAAATAAATATTTAGGTATAACGCTTTCGTCTTCATATCATAGATCATATTTCTGAAGTTAAGATAGAAATGTAGAACAATTTATTAAATGTAACAGTTCATGAACACGTGAGATAACGTCGATTTATTAAAGTCAATCTGTAAACCGACTTAAAACTTTTTAATAGAAAGGTATTTGATGTCGCTTAAAAAACCGACTCAAAATATTCATGGTCTTTTATATTTTTTGTTTGTTTTGTTTTATCTCATAAAATCAATACTTGTCAATAAAATTACAGAAGGCCCATTGCAAAAGGGCCTATTAAATAAAAGCAAAAGTAAAATGTTGAGCTTTCGATTGCTTTTGTTCTTCCATTATCGACGAGCTTCCGATAACTTCTTACTTTTTCTGATTTCTTCCATTTACACAAATTTTTTTATTCCAATCTCTATTTGGTGTTTCGATTTTTTTATTTATTCCGATCTCTATTTGGTGTTTCGATTTCTTTGACTCCAATCTCTATTTAGATTCAAACTCATAAGTTGGAGATTCATTAGTAATTTTTCTGCATCTAAGCTTCTCGTTGCTGTGCATGTGGAATTCTGATTTCTTGACCTTCTTCTGCCAGGTATTGTATTTGAAACTCCATAAAGTGATTTTGGTTAATTTTAGATTTAGGTTCTCTGTTCATGTGGATTATGAAGCATTTTAATGGAAATTATATGGTCTTGTAAGAGATTCTGTGTTTATTATCTGGGTTTTGGTAATATTGAAATACTAGAATCTGGAGATGTATCGCAAACATGCATTTTTTATAGGATTTAAATTCTTAAAAACGTTTATGTATTTTCTCTTTTAGTTCTATAGCTATACTTGTTGATTTACTTACATTGTATTTGATATAAACTATACAGTTCATTTTACTTATGAAAACCACATTATATTTTAGGCTTGATGTGAGATTCATTAAGAATTCTTCTTTTTTTGTTCAACCAGGGTTTTAACCTTGTTCTGAAGATTACATAATTTGAGTGTTTAGATGGATATGGAGAAGTCTTGGATAACAAAACATCGTTTGTCTCAAGATTACATAATCGGAGTCAAGGGTTTTTTGGATTTTGCCTTTGGTAAAATTAATGCAGACATGCTGAAATGTCCATGTCAACGTTGTTGCCTTGTCAAATACAAGTGCAGAGTTGACATTGAAGGTGATTTGATGTGTCATGGTTTTCTATGCACATATACGAACTGGTATCTACACGGTGAAGAATTAGATGATCCTAAGCAAGCTGTTAGTTTAGATCAACAACCCAATATAAATCAGATTGATAACCCAATCTTGAATTTACTTGCTGATGTTTTTCCAAGTATGCATTCGGGTACTCCAAACATAGATACGGCTACTCCAAGCATGAATACAAAGTCTAACGAATTTTCTGGTATGCATGAGGATCCTTTGAAGCAAAAGAGGCCATTTGATGAGTTGCTATCAGATTGTAATCAAGTTCTTTTTGAAGGTTTGTCAGTCATTCAGCAAAGTATTCTCTTTCTTTTTTCTTTATTTGGCTATGTAATTTCATATATTTTGATTGCGCTTTTTGTGTTAAGGTGAAGCATGCTTAATGGATTCACAATGTATAAACTATGAAACATGAATGATCTGTTGTTGCTATGTTTGGTTTGGTTCCCTTTTTGCAAAAGGGTAATAATATGAATTATGTTATTGCAGGTTGATAATCTACGCAAGCATGTAATTGAGTTGAGTTTTGTCGCCTCTCTTCAGGTAATCTATTCGTTTTTTTTTTTATCACGAGCTAAATATGTGAGGTTTATTTAATTTAGCTACTATGAGAATAGTTGTGTATTTAATTTATCACAATACTTGTTTTGTTTTAGGACTTTGCAAACTTTTGGTGGAGAAGGTGCATGAAATAGGAATCGTCATGCTATAGCAATCTTAAATTGTCCACTAGTCATTGTAGTGATATTATGATTTTATTTTTTAAAGACGAAGTTATGTGCTGTGTAACAACATATTAATTACATTTATTTGTTTTAGTTAAATCACAATTTTTATGATTTTTGTTATATTTCATAAATAATTTATATAAATAGGTGAAATTATTGCGTATTTACATATATAACATCGGTTGTATAATCGACTGAAAATAAAAGTTTAAGTCAAATGAAAACCGTTGCTAAGTTTAACAAATCCGATGTTACGACTTACGACTTAGACGTTAAACATAACGTCAGTTTTTTAAGTGATGCTAGGTATTTTTGCGACGGCCAATGTTTAAGTCCCTTTTAAAACTGAAGTAATTTTTTTTTTTTTTTTGAAAAAGACGTAATTATTTTAGCTTCAGTTTTATACCGACGTTAGATATTTAAACAACCGACGTGAAGAGCCTTACTTTTTGTAGGAGAATTGTCGGCTCATATAAATCAGCGGCTGAACAATAAGTCTAGTGTCTTAATAAATCAACAAAAGGCAAAATAACTCTATCGTTTGTAAATAAGCCAACCAAACTAAAGTATAAATCGACTTTCATAACATATAGATCAACAATATTTAAATGTAATTCATATGGTGCATCGAAGGATGCGATAGTGAATGGTCTAGAGTAGATTCTCATAGATAATAAAGAAAAGATTGTGATGGATGGGAGCTCAGGTAAACTCTCACTAATATATAATATTGTTCAAAGTAAAAGTTTAGAGTCTCCGGTGGACATCACATTGCGTTTTGAATCTTTTGATTATGAGACTTAAAGAAGTTAAATACCTCATTAAGTCTACTAATAACCCATAGATGTGACCAATCTTAGGAACTTTTTATGAACATCCGAGTTTTTAAAATGACGAGCTTCCCTTTTAAGGCGTGAGATGCCAATAAAGTGGCTGATATATATATATATATTTTTTTTTTTTTTAACGTGACAGTTCTTGTTTTTGTCCATAAGCTTTTTCAGTATTTGTAACCGGACTTTAAATATTTTGATTTAAATAATATTTTTTGTTCCAAATGAAGATTGAATCCTCTGTACCAAAGTGGTTGATAACTTGGTCTTAAAAAAAAAAAAACTCTTTTATTTGATGCTCACGTAATTTCAATCGATTCCTATGCATTCTTGTGGCTACAATCTTATCAACCAACTAATGATCATTCCTTTTGAGGAATAAAAAATAATGTTGAGATAGAAAAAAAAAAAAAATAGAAGAGATATTCTTGTCTAGACAGAATGAAATAAGCTAGATACCAAATGAATATTTTGGGACGTGTTAACTTTTTTGGAATACAAACTAAAATGTCGTTGCCAAGCCAAAATTCACAGCTACTTAAAACATTACGCATTTAGACATGTGCGTGTTTGTTTGTATAAGATGATGATTTTACCATTTCTGGATATTATATGAAGAGGAATCAAAACTAAAATACAAAATAGAGCCACAAGCTTTATAAAATAAGAAAAAAAACAAGTATGATACAATACATAATAACAACTTTCATAGTCAAAGCACGTGGCTATTTGAATATACAGCTCGGACGGTGGTCAGACCTTTTAAATAGATCTCATACAAAACTGTGTGGTCTGAAAAAGGAATCTTCCCTTCACGCCACCAATACATAATTTTATTTTTATTTTTTGGTTAAAGCCACCAATACATAATTTTTTCAACATCTGTTTGTTTTCCTTTTTTGAATTAATTTGGTAATGGCAAAAAAAAAAAATTAATTTGGTTTTTTTTGTTGTTGATAATTTTCATATTTAAGTAAATGGCCAATTTTAAAGTTGTTATTTGTAATTAACAAACTGGTGGATAAAAAAATTTGATGAAGATGTAGCATGCTATTTTTTAAACGAGTTTTAAAAAATATAGTTACTTGTGTTTAACAAAAAAAAAATATAGTTACTTGATAGTCATGTACAAAGATATACAAATATTTAACGTGTTAAATAATTATTTTAAAAGTTCTATAATTATCACATGCATATATAATAAAAATATAAATCCATTCGATATATTATATGCTCAAATAGAAAATAATATGCTACGTAAAAAATAACGCGTTTTATGATCGACTATTTAAGTAAATATATATTAAAACCTTATTTAATAAATTCGATTTTCACATATAATTACAACATATTACTAGAATAAATTATATGTCCAGTAACAGTAAAAAAGGTAAAATCAAACCTTGCTATTTTCTTAAATACGGTGTTTCTTTTACAACAAGCTACCGATTACTTTTATCTTTTGTTTGGAAAAATTTGCTAAAGATAGTTTACAGAAAAAATATGATCATGTTTTTGTAAATAAATGATCTGTTTTATTTAAGAACATAGATCACACGCATACATGACAAAAATATAACTACATTCGATATATTATATGTTTAAATAGAAATATAATATTGTACGAGAAAAAGTAATGCATTCTACAATATTTAAATTATCTGAGTATTTTTTTTTGTGTGAACAACTTATAAATTAAAACGTTTCAAAACCCTACTCGAAAGTGAAAAGCTTACAAAAAAAATATAAGTACTAGTACACTTTGCTAAAATATTTGCTTTAAAGTTTTGAGAGAGATGAGTAAAATATTGCGAGAAAAATGAAAAAAAAAAAAAGATTTCATCATAGTGATTTATTTTAAGTGGATCGCGAAAACTAACTATTTATGCGGTGTAAATATCATCTTTACCAATTTGGAATAATATATGGCAAATTCTATGGATGGCTTTATTTGAGTAAGCATACAAGTCATTGCCTATATAAATGTTTCTATCATTGTGACCTACGAACAGAGACAACGACGAATATTACGGGCCTCCAAGACAAATTATTCGACATCGACTTGAAAATATATCCAAACTAAATCAGAAAAAAAGTTTATCTCCTTCCACGATTCATCTATCTAAATAAATCTATATTAAATTTTTAGTTTAATAAATTAGATATTCACATAAAACATGTTACCAAAATAAATGATATGTCATGTAAAAGTTAAATGAGAATAGTAATACTCTAATTCGACTGAAATTTAATCTTATTTACATAACTCGAAAATCCTCTTGCTATTTTCTTAAATACCAGTTTTCTTTTGCAACAGGCTACAATTACTCTTGATTTTATTGGATAAATTTGCTAAAAATAATTTACAGAAAAAACCCAAAAACACGATCATATTTTCGTAAATAAACGATGCATTTTACCTCGCATAACTCTTCCAAATAAAAACATCATCATATATATAAAATAATCTATTTTAAAATCTTAAATAAAATCCACACTATTTTAAACATTCACGTGAATTTTTTTTTTTTAATAATACTTAACAAAAAAAAATGTCATCCCTCGTTTAGCAAATAGAAAAAAAAAAACAAAACATGGTCATATTAGTTGGTACATACATACATACGACTCTTCTTTTATTCCAATGTCATCCCCACTAAATTCACATTTATTTCCTTTCTTTATAAATACCAAATCCTAGTCTCCTCTCTTTCTCCACAACAATCAATACACAATGGCTTCTTCTGCTTCACCTCCTTTCCCTATCTCTCTTCACACACGAATCCACCAATCCACCACCGTGCGATCACAACCGTTAAAACTCCACTCAACTCGAGTTTTAGCCCGTCCGATCAAAGCCTCAACATCAGAAACACCTCCTGATCTAGCCGTCGCGACCCGAACCGGAACCGGATCCGGATCCAAAGATCTCCCGATCCGAGCCATCCCAGGGAGCTACGGTTTACCAATTATAGGACCAATCAAAGACAAACTCGATTACTTCTACAATCAAAAACCAGAAGAGTTCTTTAAATCTCGAATCCGTAAATACAACTCCACAGTGTTCCGAGTCAACATGCCTCCAGGAGGATTCATCGCCGAGAACCCACAAGTCGTTGCTTTACTCGACGGAAAAAGCTTCCCGATTCTGTTCGATGTTGATAAAGTCGAGAAGAAAGATCTCTTCACCGGAACTTACATGCCTTCGACGGAGCTTACCGGTGGTTACCGTATCCTCTCTTACCTCGATCCGTCGGAGCCGAATCACGCCAAACTCAAGTCTCTCCTTTTCTACCTGCTCAAATCCTCGAGGAACCGGATCTTCCCGGAGTTTAAAGCTACTTACTCGGAGCTTTTCGATTCGATTGAGAAAGAGCTCGCCGTCAACGGAAAAGCCGATTTCGGTGGTCCGGGTGATTCCGCCGCTTTTGATTTCTTGGCTAGAGCTATGTACGGGAAGAATCCGGCGGATACGAAACTCGGATCCGATGCTCCGGGTCTGATCACGAAATGGTTCTTGTTCAATCTCCATCCTTTGTTATCTCTCGGCTTACCGATGATCCTTCAAGAGCCTCTCCTCCATACTTTCCGATTACCTCCTTCTTTAGTCAAATCCGATTACCAGAGACTCTACGAGTTTTTCCTCGAATCTTCTGGTGAAATTCTCGTCGAGGCCGAGAAACTGGGCATCTCGCGAGAAGAAGCCGCACACAACCTACTTTTCGCCACGTGTTTCAACACGTGGGGAGGGATGAAGATCCTCTTCTCGAACCTGGTCAAACGGGTCGGGCGGGCGGGTACGAAACTACAGATCCGATTAGCGGAGGAGATCAGATCTGTGATCAAATCCAACGGCGGAGAGCTCACGATGGGAGGGATCGAGCAGATGGAGCTGACGAAATCCGTCGTCTTCGAGTGTCTCCGTTTCGAGCCTCCGGTGCCGGCGCAATACGCGCGCGCGAAGAAGGATCTCGTGATCGAGAGCCACGACGCGGCGTTTAGGGTTAAAGCCGGGGAGATGCTCTACGGGTATCAGCCGCTTGCGACGAAGGATCCGAAGATTTTCGATCGAGCGGAGGAGTTTGTGCCGGAGAGATTCGTCGGAGAGGAAGGAGAGAAGCTGTTGCGGCACGTGGTGTGGTCGAATGGGCCGGAGACGGAGAATCCGACGGTGGGGAATAAACAGTGCGCAGGGAAGGATTTCGTGGTTCTGGTGGCGAGGTTGTTTGTGATTGAGATTTTCCGGCGATATGATTCGTTCGATATCGAGGTTGATTCGTCGCCGTTGGGAAGCGCCGTTAAGTTCACGTCGTTAAGGAAGGCTAGCTTTTAAGAGTTTATAGAGGGGTATTTTTGTAATGTTATATGTTCGCACGTGTTAGTCATTCATTGTTTTAAATTTCAGCTGAATTTTATTCTCATGTTAAATTATTAAACCAAAAATATTCACATAAAAAGTCTACATTAACTCACCAGTTCGCACTATCAAAAAAAAAAAAAAAACTTAAAATTGATAGAGTTAATGCAACACTTCAAATATTGTGCTTCTATTTTATCTACACATAAATTAGATCGGAATGCTAGTGCTGTGGAAATCAAATCTCAGATACGTTTCTTTGCTTATTCCCTAACAGCAAGAGATTAAACGCTAACACACAAACCTAATCCGATTAGATTTGATATTGCCATAGTGGACCAAGCCCAAGCCCATTTGTTCCACTTCTCCATAATTGACGTGCACTAGATTAGGACTCCCGTGATACGCAAATTTTTTATAATAATTATATTTATATATAATTAAAAAAAAAGAGTAAATACACGTTATATTTTTAATAATAATTATATTTACATAAAATTTAAATAAAAAAAGTACATACCCGTTGCTGGTAATCAGTTGAACTTGATGAATATGAATTTTTTGATTTAATTGATTTAGAGTTAAATAACTTTGATTGATTCTTTGAACTCTCACCTTATTTTTTTTTATTTTGAATTTGATATCAATAGTTAAAAAAATAAAAAGATGGAATTATACAATTAGACTCTATATTTTATGAATTAATGATATACATAGCATTTTAAGATAATATTTCCCAAAAATATTACATGTCATTTTTTATATTTTCCAAAAATACTACTTATTTGCCATTTTTTTTTATCTAAGAATAAAACTTATTTTCCTATAACTTATTAATAATTTTTCTTTTTTTTTATTTTTCTTTTTTTTTCACCACGTTGTTATTTCCTCTTTGTTTTTATAAATTTGGTCATTTTACTTAGGTAATTTTTCTTTCCATATATTTTTGACTTTTTTTCCATGCTATTATTTTTTTTTATCTTTTTTAATATTTTATTTATTTATTTTATCAATTATGTTTATAGTATTTTTTTTTTTTTACTTTTTATTACATTGACACGTATCAAAATCTAAGTTAACAGTGATACATGTCGCGATCTGGTGAGTTATAATTTTACCTATGTGTCACGTTCACGTCGAACGCGTTCAGCTTTATATAATAAGATATATCTTATATATCACATATATGATCATATATATCATTTTTTTGTGACAAACATCATATATATCATATATAACATTATTTATGAAATCCAATATATCATTGTTTTAGTTTGTCTAGGTGTGTGAACCTATAAAATTGTAAAATATTAGCAATAGAATTTTTAGTTCCATAGATTATAATTATTTTTAGCAAAACATAATAATCATTTAATATTATACTATTGTCAAACTTCGACATTACAATTTTAATTAGAAAAATACAAATGATTTTAGAATATTCCTAACAATTTCTCATTTCTATCTCGATCTAAGCATAACACAAGAAAATAGTGTCATCCTTATCAAGCTAGATCATGTTTATCGAATTCGGATTTATACTAACTTCAAGCAACTTAATCATCAATACTAGCCATTAACAATTATTAATATCCTATGTTAACAACTTTGATTAGGGACTTTAATAACTTATGTCATCTTTCACTCATTGTTTCATGATCAAGTCACGTACTTGGTGATCTATAAAATGACATAAATTATTTTTGAATTTTTGTTTAATTTGAGTAATTAAATAATATTGAAACAAATTTCATTAATTTGAAAACATAATCAAATGTATGTAAACATGAATATCATATCATAATATAGAAATTTTCCTACTAAAATCAAGATCACATCTTAAAAAATCTAATGCTTCTAACCGCAATATGACTCTCACGCTTAGGCCGTGTAAGAGACTTAGTCAAAGGATCAACATCATTTGAATCCGTTGAGATTCTACTAATCTTCACATCTCTATTAACAATATTACGTATGAGATGATATCGTCTTTATATGTGTTTGGATTTCTGGTGTGATCTCGGTTTTTTTGCCTGAGTGATAGTTCCATTGTTATCACAATATAGATTAACTATCGGAGTTCGCACAAGAAACAGAACTAGCCCTGGCCCATGCTAAGTGAAACATTGGTCTAGGGCTCCCAAAAATTTTAAGCCCATTAGATACACAATTAGGCCCCACAATATTATTATTTTTGCAAAAATAGGCTCCATATTTTTTAAACTTTAAAACTTGTTCTCATTTTTTTAAACTATCTATAAACCCTCTAATAATTTTTTTTTTTTTTTTCCTTAAGCCCCATGTATTTCTCATTCGTTCATGCATGAGGCTTGCCTTTTGTCATCTTACGAGTACGATTTAAAGTCCCCCAAGGATTTTGTCATGGTCAGCCAATATCATTGAGCAATTAAAGTTCAATGAGTTCTAACAAAGTTCCTATATATAGAACATGCATGCTAATTAAGCAAAATTATGAATATTTTCTACACTATGTATCTTATATATCTTCACTATTCTAAACCATTTTTGGTCTTCTCATAAAAATGGCTAAATGTGGTGTGCTAAGTATATTTTTCATTGAAAATTTTACAGGAGCAGCACAAGGGACAACATAAAGTTTCCACTATAAACCAAATGTTTAAATTTCTTGAGGGTAGCTAAAAGCACCACCAAACATATGATCTTTTAAACAATCAAATGATAAAAAAAAAAATAAAATAAAAAGGAACAGAAGTAATATTATTCTTTTTTAATGTGAAAAAATCGTTATGTCCATTTATACATATAGTCTCTATTTCATAACATTTTTTTTAATATATAAATAGAAACAAAAATAGAGATTTTAAAATTCACGTGTTTGGGATCATATTTAGTCTCAGCCCCGATTCACCACCCGGTTTCGCTTCCTTTCTCATTTCTCTCATCATCGTCATCAACAATCTCTCTTTTCATCTGTTTAGGGTTTCTTCGCTGCCAAGAATCGATCGATAGCCACGCCTACGCTCTTCTACCCGAATTGGATCCGGATCTCAAATCTGCAATCCAATTCCAATCACGAGCCCTTTTGCTTTTTCGCCGATTGTTTCCTTTTTTGATATCTGTAAGTTTCCCACTATCTCTCTCTTTCTCGATTCTATTCAATTCGAGCTTGCCCACGAACTGGGTTTCCTGGTTTCTGGTCGTTAATTGTATAAATCGATTCGATTTTTTTTTTTTTTTGAATGTGGGCGGTTTTCAATTTGATTCAAATGATCGTTTGTGCATTAGGTATGTTGTTGATTCTTCAAGCCCTGATTTTTCGCTGAAGTTTTTCGAGCTGGGACTATTATTTTTTTTCAAGTTTTGACTTTTTCTTTGTTCTCTCTCTGAGATTTAATTTTTCATTCCCAGGGGTGATTTTTCTGCTTTTGGATAGATTTTGGTTTCTATAATTTTAGTAATAATTTCAGGTAACAGTAGAATTTTCTATGGTCGGAATCAAATCGAGAGCTTTTATGAGATATATATGATTTTCAATTTATGTGTCTGATTTGTTGTGTGTTTATGGGTTGATTTTGCAGATCTGGTGTTCTAAGTTGGAGAATTGGGGTTGAGATTTTCTGGACGATTTGGTTTATTATAAAGGTTTTAAGGCTATATATAAATTGCAGGAGAAACGAGCTGGAAAAATCACAGGGATCATTGTTTTTTGGTTCATGAGTGTAAAGAATTTTATGTGTTTATAGGAGCATATGGGAAAGAGAAACACGTTTTGGGCAAGAAATTCAGATAGAAGGGTTAGATCTAAGGATAAGGGTGGTTCAGATGAATCAGATGAGGATTACGTAATATCGGATGAGGAGGAAGAAGAATCTGAGGCTGATCTGAAGGAGGAATATGCGTCATCGGTAGACGGTGAAGCATCCTTTGATGGTTTTGATGGATCAGATGCGGCTGATGATGAGGCACTAGATGAGGTTGAAGAAGAAGATGTGATACTGAGGAATGTTGAGTGGCCAAAAGTGAAAACTGGTCCTCGTGGTAACCGGAAAATCACTGGATGTAAGTCAAGGAAGATGAACCAGGTTGTATCCGAGGACGATGAAGATGTGGATCTAGATGATGCGGATGATGAAGAGGAAGAGATGAGAAACTCAATGAAGGTTGTTGGAGGAAAGTCGAATGTAAAAGCTGGGTCTTTGGATGGAGAAAAACACGGAAGAGTAGGTTTAGGAAAGCGAAGGCGGGTTTTCTATGAGGTAGAAGATGAAGATGGAGACTATCCTGAGGAGGATGGCGAAGAAGAGGAAGAGAGGGATGTGGAAACTGTCGGGTGTGAAGATGTGGATGATGGTGAAGACGGAGAGACGGCATTGGAAGAGCAGGAAAACGTGTTGCATGAGACAGAAAAGGAAGATGATGGAGATTATGAGGACGAGGATGGCGACGAAGAATTTACCGCGGATGAAGATGTCTCATTAGACGAGGAGGAGGAGGAAGAAACAGTTGCATGTAACAGAAAATCACTGAAGGTTTGTGAGAAAAACAAGCGAAAGCGGAGATCTGGAGAAGGGCGTAAAAGGAGAAAGAAATGCTCTGTTGCGAAACCCCGTTTAACAAAGGGAAGAAAGAGACGTGGGAAAAACACAAAGAAAGGAGTTGATGATGATGATGATGATGATGATGATGATGGTGATTTTGTAGATGACTGCTTACCCGCAAGAAAGAAGGCGAAGATGAAATCATCGAGGCCCAGGCGTCGTCGGTGTACCTTGCCATCAGATTCAGATATTGCGTCCTCTGGAGAATCCGATTACGAGTACACAATCTCGGAGGAGGAAAGAGAGCAGGTAAGAGAAGCTGGTAGTTTGTTGAGAAGCAGCGTGAAGCATGTCTCATCTATTAGACAAACTACGGTCAATAAAGATTTGCCTCAGCTTCGTAAGTCTCATGTGAAGAAAGGTGAAAAGAAGGTAGAGCTAGTGAAAAGAGATGTGATGAAAAACGTCTGTGGGATTTGTCTGTCTGAGGAAGACATGCGGAGATTGAAGGGAACATTGGACTGTTGTAGTCATTACTTTTGCTTCACTTGCATAATGGAGTGGTCAAAAGTCGAATCTCGCTGCCCGCTATGCAAGCAGCGGTTCAGAACAATCAGTAAGCCTGCAAGATCTACTCCTGGTGTAGATTTGAGAGAAATTGTGATACCTGTGCCTGAACGAGATCAGGTTTGTGTTTTCTTACTCTTTCTATTGCTTTATGCCTATAGAGTCTCTTTAGTTGATTCATTAAGTGTCTTGGTGTATCCTCATGAATCTTGATCGTAGTCTTCTTTTCCACTTAGACTGCTTCAGATGCATGATAGACGAGACCTTATCAACATTTGTTAACCTATGGACATAACATTGCAAATTTCTGCTCATCGAATGTGGTTGTAATTGTGATTCATGTCACTTTGTTTGTGTGATAAGTTTGTCATTTATATTGGATTTTATTGTGGTGCAGGTCTATCAACCAACTGAAGAAGAGCTGAGGAGTTATCTCGATCCCTACGAAAACATAATATGCACGGAATGTCACCAAGGCGAAGATGATGGGCTTATGTTGCTTTGTGATCTTTGTGATTCATCTGCCCATACGTACTGTGTTGGTCTCGGGAGGGAAGTACCTGAAGGAAACTGGTACTGTGAAGGTTGTAGACCCGTCGCGCTCGGATCAGCTAGTTCCCAAACGCATACTACATCCGAGCAACAACAAAGAGTCGGTGGCTTTTATAGTAGACCATCACCTCTTGTAGTTTCAGGGCACTATCAAGACGCGTCTTTGCTAGTCTCCCCACGTACATCGTTTTTCAATGGAGAGCACCTGTTTTCTCCAAGGCTTCCTCCTAATGGTGATGTTCAAGGCTCTTCTTCTCCATCCGGTTTAGGTGCAACCACGTTATCAAGAAGAAGGACGCTTCACAGACACATACAGAATATTATCAACAGTGATAGACTTATTAATATGGGAAGTAGGACTGGTGGAACATCGATAGCGAACTCGAGTGATGGTTTCATGGCCACACAGATAGGTCATGGCAGAACAATCAACCCGTCTCAACCCGCAGCGACCCAAGAAGCAGCGGTATCGTTGTGTACAGTCTCTGAGGAAAGACTGCCTAATAACAATTCGTTGATCTCAGCTCATGACCCTGAGCTTTTGTCTCCAAAGTTAGATCATTTTGGAAGCGAAGAAGCATTCAGACGTTTGTCTAATAATACATTTCTTGGCGAGCGACCTGTTGATTTAGGATTACGTCATGGACTGGCTCAGGGTAATCAACAACATCTACCACCCACCTACATGCCAAACACAATGTCTTCCACGGCAAGAGAAGGACTGCAACAAAGAGTTAAAGCCCATCTCAAGAACTTGTCCTGTCAAATTGACTTAGGTACACATAATCCATTCCCCTCTTGAAGCTCTTTGTATAACCCCGGCTAGTATATTCTTTCATTCTTTGCTTTACATTGTAGACTAGTTTGTGTTTAACTCTCTAGAATAAGTTTCTTCTTTGCATAACTCCTCCACCTTTTGGATTTAAACTCTTGTCTGCCCGTCTGATTGTAGTTCTTGGGTTTTTTCTTCCACTGTTTTGTTTCAGGTCAAGCCACGTTTGACGAGATTTCCACGTGCTCAACACACACGATACTTGCAGCTTGTGGGCTCGAACACGAGAGCAGTGAAGTCCACCTCATTCCGCCACCAGTGACGTGTCCTCACCGTCATATGACACCTGGCAGCAGTAGCAGTAGCAGCTGCAGCAGCAGCCTGATGAAAGAGTGTTGCTATTCTTGTTTCGATTCATTTGTAGAAGATGTAGTTAAGATGATTCTGGACACAAGACAACCCCATTGGTTGAGGCTAGGTCTCCACTAAACTACTTGCTTCCACTTGTTTAGACTTTTTTAGTAGAAAATTGTCTTTTTTTTCCTTTTTTCTTTTGTCTCTGTTCAGATCATGAACCTTTATTTTTAACATTGTATATGATACAAGTGCGATTATTTATCAAAGCTTTGGACAGACTATAAAAAGAGAGGCTTAAGACACCGAACAAATCACTTACCTGGACAGGGTCAACTGTGGCCTAGGCTAGTGACTTCCATAGTTCCATTGCACATACAGGAACAGTTCTATCACTCTATGCTTAAGGTCTTCCCAAGAGGAGGAGCCTATGTCCAGGCCCGGTTTTACTCACGTGTCAAAGGTGCAAACATACCGGATTTACTGTTTTTTTAAAGATTTTTATCTTATTTTAGGACCCAAAAGTTTCTAAAATTTGAAATTATCTATAAAACTAAGGCTTTTTATCAAAATTGCACCAGACCTAATATTTTAGTGGAAAATGGGGTTTGTGTTCGTGCAGCCTCTACTGTACCGGTCGAAAAGTAGGAGGTTCATGAATGTATCTAAATTTAAAAAAAAAAAATTGAATCTTTTATTTTTATTTTTTTTTTATGATTAGGAGGTTCATGACCCGTAAAAGTCCGTACATCCCGAGGACATAGTCCAAACCATGTAATTTAACTCTCTTTTTAAGAGCAAATCCCTCCTAACGCAAATCGAACCCATGATCTCTATAATCCCTACGTTTTGAGGTTTAACCACTAGACCAACTCATCGTTGGTAAACTTGAATCTTTACATTCAACAACAAATAAATTCTACTATTATAACGTGTCCATTTTGGTAGTAACGGTCAAATGTTTACATTGTAATCTTGATAAATGCGATGATTTTACATTGTAATCTATTCAATTTAGGTCATAAATTTGTGATAAATATTTCCTTTTTGGTGTAAGAACATGATGAAGAGGGTCAAAGAGTAGTTGAATAAGAGTAATGATTTTTTTTTATATATGAAATACTATATAATAAATTATACCATGAACGACAAATTCTATAATGATAATATATGAGTCAGTGTTAATGAATCATAGTCAACATTCTTATATAATAAAGTAAGGTTTTCTTCAAACTCATGCTCTGAGAACTCATGCCCTGAGAAGCTGACACGTGACACTTTTCTTTTTCAGAAGTGTTTTTTTTTTTAAAACTCAAACACATCATT
The DNA here is from genome assembly GCA_900406395.1 of Kernera saxatilis. NCBI lineage: Eukaryota > Viridiplantae > Streptophyta > Magnoliopsida > Brassicales > Brassicaceae > Kernera > Kernera saxatilis. The sequence goes on along the minus strand of OVAY01002052.1, from coordinate 924 downwards.
ATCTATTTTTATTTGATTTAATTATATTATCATATATTAACATTCTTTCAAAACCAAATAAATCATTATCTATTAATGAGAAACACATTCTTTGTTTTTTTTCTTTCATCAAATAAATTTATAATTAATTAATTTATATATTCTAATAATTTCTTTTATGTGATTTTCCTATAACTATTTTTTATTTTGCTTTCATTCTCAAATAAATATCTTATATAATGTTATTGTTAAACTATTTTGCAATGTCTTTTTGGTAATTACTTTTATTCTAACAATGTATCATTTATCGATATTTAAATTTAAATAATAAATATTAGTTTAAAAATATAATTTTATGAAGAAACAAATAAATTAAAGAAGTGTTTCACTTGGCATCATTATTTTTTATTAGAAATATTTTATTCTATCTTATCTTCATAAATAAAACAACAAATTCAATTGACTTTGCAATAAGTGTAAAAGTGAATGAAAACAAAGAAATAAAAAAAAAGTCTAATTACCACAAATAACGTATGAGAGCAAGAAAATTGAAATTAAAAACCATGCAAATTATGCAATTAAAGCTCATTATGGTATACTCAATTACTAATGTAACGTTTTTGTTTTATAATAATCATTAGTTTATGTTAAAAATAAACACATGGATTAGTTATACCTCAATAATGTATTCTTTTTATATAAATAGAAAATGTGTTTCTTCTAATGTGTTTGAGAAACATGAAGCAAAGTATAAGGTATAACTAAAATACATTACAGTTCAATAATTTTTTCATTTTATAATAACCAATAAAACACAGTTCACACATTAGATTATTGGTTTATGATTAAAGTTTCACTCTTTTCTTATTGGACCATTTGGAATTTTATATTTTTATATATAATATTTATTAACAACTAAACTCATGTATAATTTTTGGATCAATC
>OVAY01002051.1:0-21513 GCA_900406395.1 Kernera saxatilis | reverse complement strand
TAAATCTCTCTAACTTTCAAATAAATCCAAATCCTTGATACAATATGCCCTTTTAGTTTTTCCTTATAATGGTTTCTAATCTCTATTATTTTTTAATTAACATTTTATCATTTGCACTTTTTTATTTATTTCTTGATATAACTATTTTTAACTTTCAGAATTTGATATTACGTTTTTAAAAATTGACATAAACTACAGTCCGATGATTTTCAAAAGAGGATCACTAAGTTAATACGGGAATTGATATGTGACATAATTGTAAAAAAAACTAAAAAATCTTGTTCAAACTGAGATTTTCATAGATAGAGACATAGAGTTAGCCGTGCTCCGTAGTGATGATAATTGTAAATATATATTGCTTTATTTTATAAATAAAACGGAAAAGAAAAGGCCCTTTAATACTTTTACAACTTTAATAGTTTAGTAGGAGTATATTTTTTTTCTTGGTACTGTGAAGAACACCTACAAGCACAATGTATCTACATCATTCATCGGTATCATCGAAGGATGTCTAGAAGGTATCGATATTTTTACACTTGTTCTTCATTGTTGGTGTGTATTAATCCTCGTTATTTATAAGTTCTTTCAGCAATCTACTAAACAAAATATGTAAATCGAAAACGAAGACACCTAAGGAGACATGAATTCGATTCTTGCTGAGAGTGATAATTTATTAAAAAGTTGATCTCAGCTATAGGAGATGTATGAACATAGGCTTAAAATTTCAAGATTAATTAAAAAAAAATGTTATGATAGATCATATGATCCTATATCAATAAAGCTCTAATACATTATCCAGTTTTTTTCGTTATAAGAAGAAAAAAAGGGCTCATCTAGATATTCGTACAAAATATTTCTATTACCATTGCAGATACATATATCACTCATCTTATTTAGTAGATTATTCATACAACTTATAAATAACGAAGCTATAATTTTTTTTGGTCAAACCGATTCATTAGATTAAGAAAACTCAAACTCCATCAAAGGAGGAGGGATTACAAGAAATAAAAGCAAACAATGCCAAACAAGTGGCTAAACAAAGGATAGATAATTCACGATACAATTCAACTAAAAAAGTTTCGATTTAATTCGCTCTGCAACTTTCTTCATGTGCTCAATTTGTTTCTCTCTAGGAGGAATACATTCCCTCACGATCTCAATTTCACTCAAATTCTTGATCCATCTGTTTAGTTCAGGAAATTTCTCCTCTGGAATCATATCAATTCCCATAGCTTCCAAGCCCCGAGCCAAACAAAACGGGATCATACATCCTGCGACCATGTCCAAGAATCCGATTGTCTCTCCGCCGAAGAATGTTTTTCCGGTGATTTCTTTCTCAAGAAACATAATAAGTTCTCGAACCTCCTCAACTGCAACCTCTATTCCCTTTTCTGCTTTCACCAGAGACGCGAACCTTAATGTGACCTAGTACCATTTCATCACAAAATTAATTGGAATTAAAATATTTTATTTTGCATTGATATTTTAGTGTCATTGAAGTATATGGTATGTCAAAATAGACTAAGCACACAAAAAAATAGTTTTTTTTTTTATATGGTAAGCTGAATTTTTTTGTTTTTAAGGGATTGGTATAAAGTTACCTGTTCATCGACAACCTTGGCCAAGAAGAAAGCCATGGCCTTCTCGTAAGGATCTTGAGGAAGAATTGGATTGTTTGTCCATGTTTTGTCGATGTATTCGAGGATGAGATGTGACTCGAGTAATATTTTACCTTTATGGACAAGAACCGGAACCTTCTTGTAAACCGGATTCAGCTGGAGAAGCAAAGGGCTCTTGTTCATTAAATCCTGCTCCAAGTATTCGTAAGGCACACCTTTGAGTTTGAGAGCCATCTCGACTCTACGACTGAAAGGGCTTGCCCAAAACCCTAGAAGCTTCACATCCTCTGATCTCTCCGCCATTGGATCTCACTTGCTTTTTCTCTAACTCTAATTGCTTCTTTCTTCTCTGACTTGTTTTTTCTGGTTTTGTTTCTCTTGATTGAGTAGTGTATATATATGGAAACGATGTCTTTGTAAGAAAAAAACGGTCCATTTTCTTAACATTAAACAAACAAAAAACGGTCCATTTTGCTTTCTCCTGGACCCATTCATGTATCATCGAACTCATCGAAGGTTATCTAGAAGGTATTCACATCATGGCTGACGTCATTTTCAAATTTGTTCATTTTGTCTGAACTAAGTTATGCATAACGTACGATAAGTGATTGGCTCTAGTGTGAATGACAATTTTTGTCCATTTCCAAATCAATAGTTTTTGTTCATTTCCAAATTATCAATAGTTTTTGTCTGAATAATTCAAATTGGTTACCATCTAAATAAAAAAAATATATATGTTATTATCATATATCAGTAAAGTTTTAATCAAGAGACATCTAGACATTCATACAAAACCATTTCTACTGCCATTGCGGATACATTTATCACTCATCTTTATTCAGTAAATCGTTCATACAACTTTTTTAAATAACAATGCAATACAAAATATAGTTAAAATATCTGGATCAAAGAGTATCATGCGGTTTCTTAAGCCGCTTTGATTCGTTCTACAATTTTCTTCATGTGTTCAATATGTTTTTCTCTATGAGGAATACATTCCCTCACGATCTCAATTTCATTCAACTTCTTGATCCATCTGTTTAGTTCTGGAAATTTTTCCTCTGGGATCATATCAATTCCCATACTTTCCCAACCCCGAGCCAAACAAAACGGAATCATACTTCCTGCGACCATGTCCAAGAAGCCGAATGTCTTGCCGCCGAAGAAATCTTTTCCGGTGACTTCCTTCTCAAGAAACATAATAAGTTCTCGAGCCTCCTCAATTGCAGCATCAATTCTCATATCTGATTTCACTAGAGACCTGAACCCTATTGATGCGACCTACACGGTATCGATATATAGCAAACGTTTCATGCATAGATATTCTAATTGGCAACGATGTGGAACCGCTAAAAATAAACATGCAGGATGGAATGTGGAACAATCGAATGCGATAAAAAAAAAAACTGAAGTGATGAATGGTATATTATAAATTCACCTTTTGAAAAGTATACACGTTTTAAACATAACTCGTAATCTACTATTCAACCGATATACTTGGTTATCATTATAACTTAATTGAAAAGTCGCGGAAAAAATGGTCAATAATCTGGCAACATGCTTATTCGTTAAATGTAAATCGCAATTCTGTAAAACAAAATTATTGTGGGTTACCAATTTGAGCGAGAATCTTGATTTCACTAAAATGTATTGAACTTCTAGCAACCGGTAGTTCTAAGTGTTTATCATTTCTAGAAATCACATATGCAATTATTAGATATATATAATAAAGGAATTTATTTTCAGATTTACCTGTTCATCGACGAATTTGGCCCAGAATCGAGCCATGGCTTTGTCGTATGAATCTTGCGGTAGAATTGGATTGTTTGTCCATGTTTGGTCGATGTATTCGAGGATGAGATGTGACTCGGGTAATACTTTACCTTTGTGGACAAAAACCGGAACCTTCTTGTAAATTGGGTTTAGCTGGAGAAGCAAAGGGCTCTTGGTGACCAAGTAATCTTCGTCCGAGTAATCATAAGGTACGCCTTTGAGTTTGAGAGCCATCTCGACCCTACGACTGAAAGGGCTTGCCCAAGACCCTATGAGCTTCACATCCTCTTCTTTATCCGCCATTGAATTGATCTCTTTCTTGCTTTTTTTTCTTCTTCTTTTTCTATCAAACTCCTCTGTTCTTCTTTGACTATTTATACTATCATGTAAACTATGCTTGATTTCAAACAAAAAGGAAAAGTTAGACCCGTTTAGTTTGAGAGCCGTCTCGACTCTACGAAATATTTGGCTATTTAACTCCTTTGTTCTTCTTTGACTATTTATACTACTATCATGTGAATTATGCCCCTTTTAGTTTTAGCATACTTTTCTTGGCTTTGTGAGAACATCTAGAAGGTATGTACATAACATAATTCGTAGTTTGGATCCAGAGGTTCATGATCCCCCTTCCATCTATTTACACTATCTATCGCTGACGTCACTTTCAAATTTGTTCATCATTGTTGTTGTTGTTGTTGTTTTTTTTTTTTTTTTTGTTTAATTCCATTTTTGTTGTTGTGAATGAATCTTCACGTCTCAGTATTTCTTTCATTCAATGGATTTTTTGGTAGGATATACAAAATATTTGGTTTATTTCATATCAACTAATCGAATATTACCTAATTAATATTTTGTCTATTCAGAATCTATATTCGTAAGATGTGTCACTATATTTTTCAAGTTTTTTTTTTTCAACAAAACATAAAACATATAAAAAAAAGGTCAATTTGCTGAGCCAGCAAAACATTACATTAAAATCTAGCCAAAAATATTATGAAATTTTCTGAGTACTCTTCAATAGAGCTCCAAATCCTCAAAAGTCAATAAATATGTCGATCTTGATCATCTCTTTCATATGTTTTAGTTTTGGCGAACCGAACTATCCAGAGGTGATATTTTACATGGAGATGAAAGAATTTGGAGTCATTAATTAAACAAAATCTAGTGGAATTAAAAGTAGTTATAATTTACGATCAGGTCCGGCCAGAGTGCGAAGAAAAGAAGCTTGGGCAATGTGCATTGAGGCTTAAATAAACATTTTGAAACCACTATAAAACAATCTCCTGATTAATTGGTTAAAAATGCACTGACAAATGCTCAAATATCCCTAGGTGCGGCCCGAGGATTCAAAGATTAAATTCAAAAAATTGTGTAAACTAATTCGACTACTAAACTAAAGTACATGTATCGCTATAAGATTTACCTACGTTAATCTACATATGGCACTAAAGATTCGATTAATCCTTAGAGAAGATATTCAATCCAAACCATATATAAAGGATATTTTACTGATATTTATTTTCTATTGATATATGACATAGTTTTATAAGCTTAAAATACTGTTTATACTGTCATGTAATTTCTGCTTTATTTATATTAACAGGTTATATACAGTAACGCATCGAGTCAAGGACGTCGCCTCTTAAAAAGGGAAAGATGGCTTTTACTAAAAAGAGTTTAGTATACTTTTCTTTGTGTTATATGGACGACTGAGTACAATGTAAATGTAAGGCCATCTCCAACCATAACACTAAAATGGTATTGAAATTATACTAAATATGGTGTAATTTTAGCACTAAAACTTTTTTCTTCTCCAACCACAACACTAAATTTTATATTAAATATAATATTCTCAATTATTATATTATTAAAGTAAAGATTCTTTTTTGTTATTTTAATAGTTTTGATAAATACTTAATATTTTCTAATTATTTTACTAAATATCATTACATTACCATAAAAACATATTAAATTAAAATACATTTTTTAAAACATATTACATTGAAATAATTAAAAAATACACAGATAAAAGATAAATTACATTGTACTAATTCTGAGAATTAGTATATTCGATTCACAAATGTTCAATTTGCATATTAATTTTTGCTAATTTATACAATTCAATAGTTCATATTAATTAAAATAAAACTTTCATATTAACTACATTTTTTAAACCACAAAAATAATTATGATATACTTATTTTTTAGTTATAAAACTTGTTTACATTATTAAATACAATATAAATCATATTTAATCAAATGCAACTAAATCAACTATATCAATAAATAATAATACTAAAAGTAAAAAAAAAAAAAAATGTTTTCCCATCGCTACAGTGTCACTATATTTGGGGTGACACTGTAGCTAAATGGAGAATCTCACCATTTTGTCGTGGAAGATAACGTTCGGTTGGAAAGGAAAAGTAAAAAAGTCAACACTATAATAGCGTTTTTGTGCTACGTTGGAGATGGCCTAAGTACATCATTTTCATGAGTATCATATATCCAAGGACACCTAGAAGGTATCGACATCATGGCTGACATCACTTCCAATGATAATATTGAAAACGCAGGTGAGGCGATATAAATAGTAGAAAGTAAATGAGACACGAGATTTGTTAACGGAATTCGGTTTTTCCTACTCCCCGGAACCTCGTACAGAATTCGAATCCACTAGAATAAGAAATCAAATACACTTATTCGCAAACGCGTAAATCAAGTCCAACCCTCTTGACTTACCGTTCCGTTCTATCCTGTGAACTTTTCAGGATAAACTAACCCTAATCTAAACTTTAGCCGAGCCTAGACTTAAACCTCGTGGAAACTCCACAACACCGTAACACCAACGGTAGCACCAACGACAACACCAACGGACTCACAAACTTGATCACCACAAACTTCACCAAAAAAAAGCTTCACAACGATCAACACACAAATTGACTCTTCTATTCTTTACGGCGTCCAAGAATCAATCACGTCACAAGCTTTTTTTTGATAACACACTTTCAAATATAGCCTACTCTTTCCTATGCACATTTTTCGTTTTCGTCGGCATAACATGCGGTTTTGGGGACATGGCTTTTACTTATATGCATATATCATATTATTTAGGAGGCTAATTGGTTGGAATTGTGATATTAAATTATTGCTCTAAAACATACAGTATGTACAAGTTAACTTTTTCAGCAATTGACGTTGTTGTCTTGTTGATTCAACCAAAATCTTTAGACTTTCAAAATGTTTAGTTTTTTTTCTTTTTCGATTTAATGACTAGACATATTCTGCAAGTAATGTCTTCAAGAATTGCATGTAAATTTTGCAAAATAATAATAATGACAATAAGATTCTCTAAATTTTCTCTCCAATCTTTTTCCGCATGTTCGACACTATTCAAATTTACGTTCTCGCCGGCGTTTGGAGCCACTAACGTACGGCTCGGCCGACAAATTACAATTTATTTATTTATTTATATATGTCGCTGTTAAATATTTCTAAGCTTAGTTGTTTGAATAATCTGAAAAATCAATGACATGCAAAAAGATTTTGAAAGTAAAAGATAAAACAAAATATTTGCATACTCAAAGTTTGAAACACAAATCTATAAGTTATGCATATGCAATGATCAATACATACATCAGATCAGATAAAAACAAAAACTCAAAGTTCAATTAAGTTACCTTTGCCATCCCTTCGCTCATCACTTCACATAAATCTAAGACGTTCTTAGACGGTGGCTCGATCCAAAGACTCCTAAGAGGGCATCATTCGTTCTGCATTTGCCATATTTTTGTTGGTTTCTTAATCTGAGATAGTACCTGCCTGGCTGCCTTCATCAAGCAAAGTAGGATATACACATCGCTTGTAATGTAAACCATACTTTGGGTTTGGGAAGTACACACTGTTCCTCATCCCTACAACATCCAATCTCTTCTCTGAGGAGTAGAGACTCGCAAAGATTGTCAAGCCTCCATCAAGATTCAAGAGTATACGAGTTGAAGAAGAAGTACATGTCCACTAAACTGGATCTACGCATAAGCAACCATCTGTCTTTCGAGTAACAAATATAGTTGATACATTTGGGCTAATGATGTTGTTACAACCTTCACTTTATCCAACGAATATCTCCGATTCCCAAGAATCTCTACCCTCACAGTTCATACATTAATTATCCCGTACGATCCGACATCTACACTAATCATCGAATTCCTAATCTCTTACTTGGAACCTGCAAAAATAAAGATCGCAAGGCTTATTTAGATACGCTCGTTATGCTGCATAGCAATGAAGCAGTGCACAAACAACCTCATAGCAGAAACATGGTCAAGCCGATGAATCCCTATCAACTGAAAAATGAATTGCTGATAGTAGAAGAGCATTACTATCTAATTGGAACCGACATCAACATAATAACAGTCAGAAATCAATTGAGGAAAGGAAACGAAAACTCGAAGGAAAAACGGTAAGTCCTCTGCACGATGAGCTGCTGATACATTACTATCGCAGTGGAAGAATTTAATTTTTTTTCCTATTGATTTCTTTTCTTCCTCTTCTACATTTGGTTGATTGGATTATTTTTAAGTTTGAGTTTCTTTTAAGAACTTTAATCAAGTGTCATATTGATTTTTTTGTTTTGTTTTTAAACAAAACTAAAACCGAACCAAAATAAGCCAAACCGAAAACAACCCGAACCAAACTAACTACCGAACTGAACTGAACCGAACCAGAACTAAACACAAAAAGTAACCGAAACGCCAACCACTTGACACATAATGGCGTAATTAGATCTACACATCATCCCGGTTCTCCTTACAAAACATGAACACCGCGTCGTTTTCCCTTTTTACACTCCCAAGTCCCAACACTCTTAAAAAAATTGGATTCAGCGATGGATAATAACCAAAAAAGAAAGTTTCAAAGATGAATATCGAGACTCACATGATTTTGCACATTGGGTTTCATCAATCTGTAGGGCCAATTCGGCTCCTTAGTCTCCTGCTCATGCGTCCTAAACGCTGAAAACATCATGTATTTTTCACATTGAATACCTGACAATATATTCACTGGATACATACCAAACTTTCGGCTAATCTTAGGAATGAATTAACAAACATTTTTTTACAAACCCACTATAGAACAACAACCATACCGAAATTCAAATGACCAAGTGATCCATGCGTAGTGTTTACACACAATTTTAATATAGTTTTTTTTTTTGTAATGTTAATCAAATGATTTATCACATATTCACATGTATACGATTTTTAAAAATAATTGTAATCAAAACCTAATAAATTTTAATAAAAATAGCTTTTTCAGAATTCAATGCGTTCTCTTGGTGTTCATTATAACATAGTTACATTTCAATAAAGAAAATAATAGAAAAAAATATACAAATTTTAGTGACACCAAATAATTTTTTTAAAATATGTGTATCGATTTTTAGTATCTCCTTGGAAAGTAGCCCGTAATATACTGTACAAACGTGTTTCTTGAAATGATTTTGTGTTACAAGATGTGATTGATGTACATAAATGATTTTTTGTTGATAAATAGTGCATGAACAATAAACCTAAAGTTAAGGTTGGCAAAAAAACAAAAGAACATAGATAAGCTTATGGTAGCATAACGGACATTAAAAGTTTAGCAAAAAAGAAAAAGCATAACGGACATTAATTAATACGGAGAAATGTATATAGTATTAAGATTACAAATTTATGTTCTGTGTAGGTAGTCACTGCCTCACTGGTGTATACAATATGATGTGTTTAACTAGTAAGCTTTATTTTCTACAAAAAATAATAAGGTAATACATAGAGAGGCCTCTTTGTTCACTTCCCCTACCCAATCACACACACACACACACACACATATATATCCTTCTCGTCAAGCTCCAATCAATTCTCCATTTTTCAAAGTTATCTCCTTTTTTTGTTAGTTGTTTCTTAAAAGTGATGCCTGCAAATGTTGAAACTAATACAAAAAGCTTACCAAATTGATCGTTAGCAGATGAAATGGGGTCATGTTGAGTAATGAGATGAACTAAAAAGAGTGAGAGTCTGTAGGTAAGAGATCACTAGCAAGGTGTAGATAGGTGTGTACTCTTTTATACCATGGAGGTATTTGGTTATTATGTCTTCGTATAAGCACGTGAATTTTACTACTAATAGAGAGAGAGAGAGAGAGTTCTCTCTCAAGGACCAGCTTTTTAATTACTCTCTTGGATGTTTTGTCTCACTGATGCAAAGATAATCTTACACAGAGAGAGGTGGTCCTTGTACATGATCACCGAATGATGCTAATAATCAACTAGTTGATGTCCTCGCCAGATAATTAAACAAAAGATTATACCTTTGTTGTAGAGACATCATATATATCATCAATATTATGTAATCTATTGGTACTTATCAGTTATCAACTCGATCATCCGGCAAGATTTAATTCACGTCTTCTTCATTTTGAACTATATATTCCCTTTATGTTTATCCAAACACTATAAATTTCTAGTAATTTTTTTGCTTAAAGTCTTTTTGGTTTTCTAAGAATATAGATCTTTGATTCTGATCTTCTATCATATTTATATTGTAATATTAACCTAATAAATTTTAATAAAAATAGCTTTTCAGAATTCCATGCGATTATCTTGGTGTTCATTACATTAGTTACATTTCTATAAAGAAAATAATTTAAAAAATATACAAATCTTTAGTGACACCAAATAATTTTTAAAAATATGTGTATCGATTTTTAGTATCTCCATGGAAAGTAGCCCATAATATACTGTACAAACGTGCTTGAAATGATTTTGTGTTACAAGATGGGATTGATGCCGTTTTCAAAAAAAAAAAAAGATGGGATTGATGTACATAAATGATTTTTTGCTGATAAATAGTGCATGAAAAATAAACCTAAAGTTAAGGTTGGCGAAAAAAACAAAAGAACATAAGCTTATGGTAGCATAACGGACATTAAAATTTTAGCAAAAAAGAAGAAGCATAATGGACATTAATTAATACAGAAAAATGTATATTGTATTAAGATTACAAATTTATGTTCTGTATAGGTAGTTACTAGTGTATACAATATGATGTGTTTAAATAGTAAGCTTTAGGGTTCACCAATATTTTGCGATATACGTAGAGAGGCCTTAGGGTTCACCAATCTTTTGCGAGGTACGTAGATGTTAGCATGTGATGTCAACATTTGCAGGAATCACTTTTAAGAAACAACTAACAAAAAAAAGGAGATAACTTTGAAAAAGGGAGAATTGATTGGAGGAGTCCGAAGAGAAGGATATTTTTTTCTTCGTCGAACAGAGTATGCAATTTTTTCTTCTTCTCTAAAACAATGTTAAACAAACCAATAATCTTCTTTTTTTTTTGAATTTCAATGCAGATGAGCATTAAAGGACCAAACTTGGTGGATCCTGTGTCGCCAGGCACATTTTACTGCATTCTTCTCATCATAATCATCTTGATCTTGGCTGCTGGAGTCCTCTACTGGTGCGTCAGGAGGGCTCGGGAACGCGGCAATGCAAGTTTCTCCAAACCTCCAGGAAATAGAGATGACGTAAGAAGAACCAGAGATTAAATCGATTTCTCGTGTTTAGCGTTTTGCTTAAGTACTTTGTGTTCGTTTTGAATTTGAAACTGTTGCTAGGGTTTTAAGCGTGTGGAGTAGTTCTTGCGGTACTGTAGAATTAGGTCATTGTCCTCAAACTTTGATCAGAACTCAATTTAACAAAAATAAATAAACCGGAGACATTTTCTCATGTTGTTCTTGTATTGATGTGATTGATGATTGACGAGGATCATACACATATTTTGATTGACACTCGCGAAGTCAACATTTAATTTGTCCTTCTTTGAATGTAGATTCCTTCATTTCTTTAACCTCATGATGTCAAATTCTACAATCTGATCAGAATATGTAAATTGGAGAGAAAGACGTCCTAATATATATGTTCTGTGATGTTTATGTATTTCGCTGAGATTCTGCTCACAATTTAATCATTCTTCTGGTCATAGATGTCAGATGAACAAATTTATTGGTTTGTTTATAAAACTTGCTAATTTCTTCAAAGACAAAAAAAAAAAAAACTTGAACTTGCTTGGATTGGATCTTTCTGGCCAATTTTGATCTATTCAAGGTAATCCATGGCATGGGATCAAGTTAATTAAGAAAGTCAAGAACGGTCGGTCATAAGGAAAGAACGGGTTTTCGGACAGACGACCTAAATCACATAAGGAATTGATATATTGTCACATGGTTTACTTAGGCGTTTATGAAAAGTATTAATTAAATGGTTAAACAATGAAAGTGACTAAGTGTATGGTCGTTGCTCTTGGGTAGAAATGCACATGAGCTTGGGTAGATATATAATGGTTGTTGCCCTTGGTAGAGAATCATGTCTTCTTGAGTGTCTTGGGTTGATAACGGTCGTTGGTCTCGGGTAGAATGCATCACCTCGGTGAATAATGTTGATTAATGTCTTAGGTGAAAAGTCCGTATGACTTAAGTGAAAAAGTTGTGTCAATGTGGTGATATGGATGTAGGTGTGTGTGGTGGATTGGATTTGCTAGGACCCAATGATCCGATGTGCTTAAAAAAAGGCAACATACTGAAAGTGGATAAAAGCCCTCGCGTGTGGACTGAGGTGGACAATCGTGATAGGGTCGGGCCATTCAATCATATGGTTTGCTGCTAACTCAAAATTTGTAGAGGAAGCCAATAAGACAGAAAATGAAAAGTTCAAATTCTATATTATTAGCCTAATCTTTTTACATACGGAAGATGAAATGGAAGATAGTTTAATATTGTAGTAGACATTTAATATTTAAGACATAGTTTTATAAATAATTACCAAATATGCCATGGGAAATCAAAGAAACCGAAAAATTCATTAAGGTTAAAATTGGAAATGAATGTTTTACAGACACGCGGGACCCAGAAATTAAGACGATCTGGAAAAAACTTGGAGAATGTTGTTGGATGAACAAGACGATACTGTAACTTGATCTCCTCCGATCTTCTTCCCAGGTATCTTCGATCGATTCTTATTAACGGATATGGTTCGATTCATTTGATCTATGACAGGATCGTGTTTTACTCATTTGGTTATTTGCAGAAGACGGATGGTGCCTGAGCTCAATCCCGTCGCGGGTTCCATGACGAGCGAGCTAGGAGCTCGAGTGAAAGCTGTAAGTATCTTGGTTCGGATAGACTGGAAAAGCCCTTTTCACATCTGCGGATGCTACAGAAACAAAAAAAAAANATCTGCGGATGCTACAGAAACAAAAAAAAAAAAACTCTGCATCCTCTCTGTGAAGCTTCGATCTTTCTCCTCGACCCTAAAAGATGTCCGGCGGGTTCTTCCGGGTGAGTTTTCGATCATTCTTTTTTTCTTTCTTGAAAACTGCGATTGATGTATCATCTTTTAGATCCAGATCGATGCAATTCAAAATTTCGCGAGCCCTTAAGCTTTGTTTGAAGCTCGGTTTCGATACGCTCTGATTCTTCTTTGTTTGAGTTTTAGAGGGCACTTCCGCCGAGCAGGATACTCAGTTAGAGAATCTGGTCAGTTTCCTTTTTCCAGGCTGAGATGAGGGAAATGTTACACCCAAGTTCTTTGTGTGTTGTTCAATTTTAACGATTAATAAATGGTTTGGTGAATTCTTGAATTTGTATCAAATTGGTAGGTTATTTCATTTGATTTGCTTAGTTGAGGTTCAATTATTGGATAATCATAGCATATTTTACGAAAATTAAGTTTTGGAATGGCTTAATGATGTATCTTTTTTACCAGTTTTGTGGCAATTGACATCTTCTGCTTGGCTTGATGTCAGGTTGATGTGATGTTATGAAGCCTTGGATTGCGACTAGAGTCACTGAGCTTCTTGGTTTTGAAGATGAAGTGCTGATCAACTTTATATATGGTCTGCTTGATGGGAAGGTAGCTGATAACTGAGCTTTGCTTTTTCTATTTCGTGGTAGATTGTTCGTATGAAATGAAGTGCTGATCAACTTTGGTTGCCGTCAAACTTTTGTTGGACTAATATCCAATTGAACGGTGTTCCTAATGTAGGTAGTGAATGGTAAGGAGATACAGATATCGCTAACTGGGTTCATGGAGAAAAATACTGGCAAGTTCATGAAAGGACTCTGGACACTTCTTCTAAGCGCACAAAATAATCCAAGTGGTGTGCGTTCCACAGCAGTTTGTCCATGCTAAAGAAGCTGAAACAAAGAAGAAACATGTATGCTTGGGAAGTCATTGTGAAGTTAAAATTGACGATAAATGACTTTTCTTTCTCATGTCTCGTCTCCAGTTTGCAGATGAAATAGGGAGGAGGAGGGAGAGAGAATAAGAACCTTGAGCATGATATATTGAGGAAAACTGTAAGACTAACTTATTCATGTTAGAGTTTCAGTCTTTACAGGATGGTCTTCTGGCTTTAACATTCAGATAGCTTCTGCAATTATTAGGATGTGCATTGTGTTTGGTGGTGGTCCAGAAATCTGTTTTATTATATATAACCATGAAATTAATTTATTAAAACTATATGTTAGCATCACATAACTTTTACTGACTTTTTTCTTATTATAATCGAATATCACAAACAAAAATTTGCAAATATCATTATCAGTCGATTAATGATACTATGCCTGATCTCATTCTAGAGGCGGTGAGAGATGCACACCGAACATAGCACGTGTCCTCTTGGAGGGCTTTTAACGCTTTATGTGTCCTTTTGATGGACTTGGGCTTCATACGTGAGATTGCATTTTTTTGATTAGCTTGTAGTTTTTTTTTTATTTCTTGTGTGTAATGTAGTTCGTTTTCGTAATTAGTATCCCGAGTTAGTATTTGACTATTTGCAGTAAAAATGGGATAAAGTGAGGTTTTTCGAGTCATAGGATCAGTTTCACTTCGTTGGAGTTTTTTTACATTTTAGTGAGAAAGTCTGCATTTCACTATTTCGTTGGACGTTGTCTATTCTTTAATAGGTTTGTAGTTCTTTCTCTGGGATTATATGTATTTTTTTATAGGTTAATTTCTGATTAATATAATACGTTTGACCGATAATTTTTTTTTAATTAAAAATTATATTGCAAATATTATACACAAGAATTTTAATGATTTGCAGATCCTTTGCATTGGTCCACTACCAGCTCAAAATGTCTTAATTCGATACAAAGCAGATTAAACAAGATGGGTTAGCCTGTTTTGATACTCCTAAATGTGCAATTATATTTAGGATTTAGGTTTGGGTAGTTATTTAGGATTAAGGTTTGGGTAGTTATATTGAAAATCTGATTATAAAATTTTATACGGATCAAGGTTTGGGTAGTTATTTTTAAGATCTGGTTTAATATTTATGACTATTCGTTTCGTGTCCATTCTTACCACCGAAAAATTATCGAAAAATTATTAATAGTTTACAATATAATTATATATATTAGCATAGTATCATTTTCGCAACCAATTATATTTGTTAACCAAAATTAATATAAAAAACAATTTTTACAACTATAATTATGGTGATATCAATACTAAACTAAAACACATGCTTCTATTCTAAAACTTTTATATTATATATTTACATCATATAATTTTTATTTTATCAATAACATCATATAACTCTTACAATAGATTCTTTTTTTTTCATACAATTTTTCATAAAAACATGATTCCACGTTATGTGCGGGTTATTATTAATAACGTAATAAGTAATCCTTTTTTTTTTCTGGTCAATGTATACCATTCCCAAGTTTAAGAAAAAGAAAAAGTATTACCATTCCCCTCATTTAGTATTCATTTACCTTATAAAATTTCAAATATACAATCGAGCTCCAACGATTTGAACTTCTCGCTAGTTTCTTTTGTAATATGAGCCCCCACAATTTTGTATATAACGTTTTCGTAATAATTGCAGTCAAATATTTTATTTTCGTTAAAGGAAAATATAAACAGTCAAATATTTTATTTTCGTGAAAGAAAAATATAAACAGTCAAAGATTTATGTCCTATTAGTACTACGTTTAACTTTTACGGTAATAAATATTAAGACATAAATATACTTTAACAAAATATTTATGTCCTAATATTTATTACCGTAAAAATTAAACGTAGTACTAATATGTATATAAGTAACATAGTGTTTTCAGTCTTGAGGAATTAGGATGGCTTTTGTTATGAATCTTTTATCTCTTTTGTTTTCAGCAACCCTAATTCGTTCGGATAAAAATATGGTGTCTGTCAAATCCTTTAAGGTCAGCTTTAAAACAGAGTTTCTTTATTTACTTAATTATTTCAACATCGATCATCCTTTTTTATAGTCGGATATGTCGCAGGCCGAGTTAAACATCTTCTTGCATATTATTTTTATAAAAAATCTCGTTTGTTATTGGCAGATAAGTGAAAATGTAACATATGATTGTATTGACATTTACAAGCAACCGGGACTTGGTCATCCCTTACTGAAAAACCACATAATCCAGGTGCATGTTTTCAGAAATTCGTCCCCGATAATTTACTTTTTTTTTTTTGAATTACTAAGAGGTTATGGGCCTAGGCCCATACATCCTTTCAGTCCAGAGACCAGAACATTTTATATAGTTCTTTCCCAAGTGTCCGACAATTTACTTTTACTAAATGTGATTTTGAGTTTGACTATACAATTTGTTTTTCGAATAGATGAAACCATCAGTTTTATGATCTGGTTTTGAGAATCAAACAAGCAACAACAAAACATATAAGAAGAAAATCGGATGTCCAAGTGGAACTGTTCCTATATTGAAAAATTCAAAAGAATACAACACCAAGGCACACATTTTTGATGAGGGATATCTTCATCCACTATCAACCGATAACCCTGGAACACATGTAAGCATTCATCTCAGTTTTTATAGTACTTTAGATCTATTATTTTATATATATATACATTTCAATTATTAATGTCTATAGATGTTATTGTAACCGGCTCTTTGTAGATTGCTGGAGTAAGGTCAAGTCATGGTCCATATCATGGTGTAGAAGCTTGGTTTAATGGGTATACGCTAAACCTTAGAGAAGATCAAGCCTCATATAGTCGGATATATGTAAGCAGCAGAAAGAATAACCAAGTCAATTTTATCCAAACGGGCTATATGGTAGGTTTTACATTTTGTTGGTTTTTTATTTTATTTCATTCATTAATCTTCTATAGCTTTAAAGTGTTGGAAGTCTTTTTGACAGATAAATCCAAGCTTTTTTGGCGACACACGTCTTTGGTCATATGGACTTTGGAAGGTGTGTATATACAAACAATTTTCTGTTTGTTTTCTTTATATTCTATATACATGCTGAGATCCTTAAATCAAATAACATGTAAATATTAAATATGAATTTTGATAGGGTAAAGATGGAAAAGGATGTTATAATACGGCATGTTATGGGTTTGTTCAAGTATCACAAGTGGTTCCTATAGTCAAACCGATAGACCTTCAGCCTGGAGTCCCTGACTGGTCGCGTTGTTCCATCCATCAGGTTTTTTTTTTCATTTAATTTATTTATTTCTCATGAGATGGATTTATGAATCTTGAAATTAATCATTTACGAATCAAATTAGTGATAGATGTATTTGATTATATAACACTTTGCTCTTCAAATACTTTGACCAGTACAAATTTTTTTTTATTAACAAAATGAATTTTTTTATCTTTTGATGTATAAAAAAAGGATAAACAAACAGGAAATTGGTGGCTTACGCAATTGATATCAGATGCACCTAACATAGATGTTGGATATTGGCCAAAAGAGCTATTCAACCTTATGGATAATGGTGCAGATACTGTTGGAGTTGGAGGTAGAGTTCATACTTCTCGTTCAGGATCAAGCCCTCCGATGGGTAATGGTAATTTTCCGTCCGGAGGCCGCAAGAATTCAGCAATGGTTACAAATATTGAAGTCTTAGATTCCAACTATAAGCAACGTAAAATGAATTCTTTTCCTATAGAGAAGTTATTAGATAGTCCAACATGTTATGGGCTAAGAAATGGTAAGGTCAAACTATTTCATCGTACTCGACTCGGTTTCTTTTTCAATTACGGTGGTCCGGGAGGAAACTCTTGTGGAGTTTGACATTTTTAAGTGTGAACTTTAGACTTGGCAGATAATGAAATTATTCTAAATTAGTTGCCTGAAGTTGTTCTACAAATAAATAAATATTATATTTTCTTTCCTTTGTTCTCAAGTTTATGGTTTAATTTGGCTACTAGCAACCTTAATTAAAAATTAGAGGATATAGTATAGAATTATACTAAAAACTAGGTTTTAACCCGTGGTACACCGCGAACCAATGTTTAATTTATAAATTGTATACACAATTTTATAAATTTTGTTTCTTTGTATAGATTTTTATGTATTTTCCGAGTAAGATTTTCCGAGTAAGATAATATAGAGATAATTTGTTGTTTATAGTCTACTTGTTGTTATATATACAAATTACTATTTTTGTTACCGCTTATTAACGTTTTGTAAAGTAAGATGGTGGTAGTCTAGGTTTTAATTCATGCTATGCGCGAGATAATTTATTTTAGAAACAAACTTGGAAATTTGAATTTTAATTATTTGATTATTACGATAATATAATAATATATATTTATTTATGCGATAAAATAATATTATGAATAAGTATAATATATGTGTGTACATATTAGTATTTGTGAGTTTTTTTTATTCTAATTGATATATAAGACACATTGAATTTGTTTATAACTTAATAGATATTTGTTATGTCGGATATTTTTATAATTAGTTTTTTTTTTAATTATTACACATCTAAAACATAACATATATATATATATATATATATATATATATATATGTTATATATTTTTTTGGTTGGTAAACATTTAAACAAAGACACAAAGTTATATCTGATATAGAAGTTGCAGATAAGCAAATACACATCTCAACTCATAGTTTCAGGAGAATAAAGGATAAAAAATGAGGATTACACAAGAGAGTAGAGACAAACAAAATTAAGTTTTCAGAATCTCTAAAATTTTACCCGCGGACCAATGCTTTTTAGATGTTTTTATATATGTTATATTTGAAAATTTGTATATATATATATTTTTTTTGTAGAATAATATATATGTAGATTTTTTTGTTTTTCTTTTTTTTGAATAATTTAGAAATATTTAAAAATTCATAGTATCGTTATTTGTTTATTATATATATATATATAATAAATATTTTATGTTGAATTAGAACATTTAAAATTTTCTTTTCTCTCTAATATTTTTCAGAAAGAAAAAACTTCGTTTATGCGTCCGGTATGAAAATCCGGCTTTCCATCCGACATACACCGGCTTATAAAGCGGTGTTTGGTCGGCTTTTTATATAGCATCGATCGGCTTTTATAGCGACAATGGCTAGCTTCTGTTTACTTCTGGCGTTGTCTGGTTTTCTCTTTTCATCTTTTTGGATTTTATCACGGTTACTTTTGGTGTCCTTGATTGTTTTTAGTCAAAAACTCATCAGATCTGTGTTGGTGGTGACGTTTATGGCGATTTTTCGCTTCAGAATGCGTCTTTTTCGGCTCGTCCTTTGACCATGCGGTTTATGGAAAACATCAAAGCGATTTGCGATTTCAGTTGAAGATGAGAAGCAATTTCCTCAGCATATTTCGATTGCCTTTAGCTGTTACCTTTCTTAATTAGAGCTTCAATTGGTTTAGTCAACAACTATTGATTAATCAAATTTCTTCTTCTCTTTTACCCGTTCTATGCCGGATCTCAATTTTTTGATGATTCTAGCAAACGGTTGAGTTTAATTGATCTGTATGATATTCATGGTTTTGTTTTGCAGTTGCTGGTGAAAAACAGAAAATTCTATCTTCGATTTTATCTCGGTGATAGTTTCATTCACCAGAAGAATCGGTGGCTCCGACGGCGAGGGATGATGACGGAAAACTTTCGTTTGCTCATTATACACGTGTCTTTGATGTTGACACGTGTTTTTGGGTGGATTAACTCGATCTAATCTTCTTCTTTATGTGACGCAATGTTAGGCTCTTGTTGGGCTTTATTCAGTTTCGTATTCCGTTTGTTTTTACTTTAGCCCATGTATGATATGTTTCCATTAATAAAATCTACACTTGCGACAACAAAAAAAAACATTTAAAATTAATAGTTGTAAAATTAAAATAATGTTATAATATTTTCTAGTGCATATAATTAAATTAATGTTGATATAAATTTATAAGTTGATTTATCCAAAACTAATTATTCAATTATTTAATTTATGAAAATATTTATTAATTTTATTGTTGGTCTTAATTAATAAAAAAAATATTAAGAATCTAAAACAAATTAACTTCAATCAATTTATTTAAAAATTAACTATTATACGTTAAAACTAAAATAATGTATATGTGAATATGTTTTTTCTTTTAAATTTAAAACCCATGTATGTAAACCCTTCTTCGTTACAAATGATGAAGACAGAGAAATAGAATCCATCCCTGAAGAATTAGTAGGGAAAACCAATATCTAAAATCAAGTAATCCATCTCATCTGCAATTATTAGTTTGCAAATAAAGTTTGAATGAGAAAACAATGTTTAAACCTTAGCAAGTCATCAAATCACAGCAAGAAAATAAAGAATCTACGTCATCTTTGAACTGGATAATTGTTGTTTTTGAGAAAACAAAAATCTTAAGTTGTTGATATCATATCCGACTTAAAAAATGGATAAATATGTGGGTCTTTGTTATATCCGACCCGGTTTTTCAATTTCAATCAATTTCATAAATTGACCCGATCCGATTGGGTAATTTTGATATGTTAATTTGAAACTATTCTTAATGAATTTAAAAAAAAAACTGTAAAAAAATACAATAGCATTCTATGTAAATAACACATGAAAACAAGTTATATTTTAAATGTACTTCAAAAATGTTAAGATTATAATGAGTAGATTGTACTCAACAACAACAAATATTATCAGAATAAGTCGATTCCACATATTATCACATCTTTTATTAGATCAACTTTAAACATGCAATGATATCAATTTCATCACAATTTTAAACATGCTATGTGTCCTCTTGGTGGGCTTGGACTCTTTATGTGTCCATTGGATGGACACTTGGGCTTCAAACGTGAGATTGCATTTTTCGATTAGTTTGTAGTTTTTTTTATTGGAATGAGTAGCTAGGAGCCTAGGATAAGTAATAGCATCCTCTCCTCTATTGGTATTGACTATTGAGTTCGTGTAATTCCTTTTCACTTTTCTTTGAGTTCTAAGCGGAGGTGTATGTAGTCCGTTTTCGTGTTGTATTAGTCATAGATTTTCCCTTAGATCACCCCTCGCATGGTAGTATCCCAAGTTGGTATTTACAGTGAAATGGGATATAGTGGATTTATCCAAGTTTAGATGTAGGGACGACACCATAATTCTTTAACCCGAGTCGTAGGATCAGTCTAACTCCATTGGAGCTTTTTATACTTTCTTAGTGTTAGGTCTGCATTTCACTAATCTTTAGAAGTTTATTGTATGTCTTTAGATGGGCGTTATCCACCCTTTAGTGGGTCTATAATCTTCCCCTTATGGGATTGTATTATCTTTTGTGGGTTAATTTCTGATTATTATAATACGTTGATCGAAAAAAAAAATCTAATAAAAAAATTATATTATAATTTTGAGTATCAAAGTTTGAATAGTTGTTTTTAAGATCTGGTTTAATATTTATGACTATTTGTTTCGTGTCTACTCCTACTACTCAAAAATTACCAAATTCTTTTTTCGATTATTAATTTACGAATATAGTTATATCTATACTAATAAAGTAAGGTTTTTTTTTAACACCATATCTAAAATGCTGACACGTGTCCACAACTCATTACCAAAACACAACCCACTTTTCTCTGCCCAAGCCTAGAAACAAAAACAAAGTCCAACCAAAAACACTACACTCCACTTCCTCTAGTGCCACGACAGTTTGCCGAACCCTAATCCAAAAACGCAAAGAAGAAGATCTCACCTTCATTGACTTCTTCGTCATTCGAGATCCATCAGATGTCGCCAACGTCAGCCGCCCTCCGCCCTCCGCCGTCACGAGTGCGACAAAAT
>OVAY01002050.1:0-21514 GCA_900406395.1 Kernera saxatilis | reverse complement strand
AAAGGGTCGTTTCTTTGGTTTAGGAAATGTTCCCTGTTTCGGATCTACCTCAACTACATCTAGGAGTTTCTCCCAAGATCCCGCACTCGTGGAAGCGCTTAAAGAAAAGATCGACCGGATCGAGGCCTTGGAGAAGGAGATGGCAGAACAGAGAAAGGAGAACGAACGAAGAGCGGAAGAGATGGCGAAGTTTATGGATGAGATGCGATCGAGATTNNNNCCGTCATCAAACTAGTTTTTTTTTAATTTTCTAAATATTTTTAATTATTGTTTTAAAAATATTGTATGATTTTATGAATTTATATATTTTATTTTCAATTTAAGTTTTTTTTTTATTTTAAAAATAAATCGAAATNTTGTATGATTTTATGAATTTATATATTTTATTTTCAATTAAGTTTTTTTTTTTATTTTAAAAATAAATCGAAAGTAAAAATAATTAATTTTTTTCCACGAATATTTAATTATTTAAATCAATAATTTAATTATATTCCGTCGGTTTTCCGTCGGAAAATTACCGACGGACATAATTACATCCCGTCGGTTATCCGTCGGTAAATTACCGACGGAAACCCANCGAATATTTAATTATTTAAATCAATAATTTAATTATATTCCGTCGGTTTTCCATCGGAAAATTACCGACGGAAAACCGACGGACATAATTACATCTCGTCGGTTATCCGTCGGTAAATTACCGACGGATATCTCCCGAGGGATTACCGACAGAGTATTTTCCGACCATCTTTCCGTCGGATTACAGTCGGGCATTTTCCCGACAGATGGTCGTCGGTTTTCCGTCCGAAATATCCGTCAGATTACCGACGGAAAATTCCGTTAGTTTTCCCTCGGTATTCCGTCGGGAATAGTCGTCGGGAATCCGTCGGGAAAAACCTACGGATTTCCGACGGATTTCCATTCCCGAAGCTCTAGTCCCGACGGATTTTTCCGTCACCAATCCGTCGGAAAAGTCCATTTCCGACGGAATACGGACGGATATGACCGTCGGTTTTTGCTTGTTTTCTTGTAGTGAATGATCGTACCAAAATGAGATTTCCCATCATTTACCTCTGCCCGTATAAAAGAAGAAGCTAAATCTCAAAGTTTGATAAGCTTACTCCATATCCAGTACGAGGAAGAACTTAGTTATTTACTACTTCTATAGTGATTCAAAAACAAGAGAAAATAACTAATAGTTTTTTTACCAAATTAGATTGCGAAAACTCCTAAGATGAACCAGGAGAGAGACGGTGATTTCGATTTCATAAAACAAGTGCGCAATTCACATGAAATCATTACTTCCTAAATCATGCAATCTATAATTAATACTACATTTGGCGACATCACATGAATCCACAATCATGTCCTCACCTTAGCTCTTTTGAGATGATTGAATAACATAAGAGAAATGGTTAATTTTATTTTTTACTTTAAAATGAATATTCCAAGTATTTTCTATTTTACCATTTTATCATTTAAATATAATCATTTACTTTTTAAACTATTTTATCCACTTATTATATTTTCAACAACTACTCCAAAATTTGCAATACTATTTAATAAAACTTTTTTTTGTCAACAACTTTTAAATTAAAACGGTTTGGAAACCTAATTCGGAACTGAAGAATTTACATAAACAATCACAGAGATATAAATTCTAGCACATTTTGCTAGATTATATGCCCTATTATTTAATAAAACTTTATTAAACATAAAACTACTACACCACATAAATAGAAAAAGATGACTAATACATTTTTATTTTTCATATTTTCTATTTCCAACATAAGTTATGTATTTTTAATTTATCATTTGTTATCCCATTGTCTTTTCTAATTTAATATATGTTATTGTTGTATTTTAAATTTCTAGTTAATTTAATAATTATATTTTTAATATAAATTTATGTCAGCATAAAATGTATTATATAAGCATAAAAACTTAATATATACTTTTTAAGGTATAAAGTGAGAAGATGTTAAAAGTAAGGGACCATTTTGTAAATAACAAAGCTCAGCTATAAAAATAGAGAAATGAACAATGTTCTGCCAAATTTCTATATTTATGAATCAAGAGATAGAGTGCTATTGGAAATAATTTTACTCTAAATATAGAGTTTGGAGGAACAAATAGGGTACTATTAGAGATGTTTTAAACCAATTCAAAAGAAGAAAAATTGAACTGAAACAACTTGAAAAACCCTATTATCTTGAGTTTGAAAAGCCAAATAAAATTCTTTAGCAATGCCCTGGCCATCATTTTATATATCAAAACAATTACATGTTTCAACTAGATAGAGCTCAAAGTTTCGAGTAAAGAGTCGTATAGTAAAGAAAACCAATCACGATCAGTCATTAGTCTAGAAGTTGGGTTAGCGATTCACCCTGATTGACGAGTCGAGCTTGCGAAAGATGGACTGAAACTGCTTTTAGAGCTTTTTTGCTGCCGAAATATGTGTTTGACAAGATTTTAGATGGTTGATTGATTCGTTGTTCAGTTTAATCGAACCGTCAAGAGCCAGTTTGTTGATGAGGATAGAAGTCTCATTGGCATGTTTATCGGCTTGGAAAATTTTTTCAGAGATTCCATCAGCAAGTTGGTGGTGGTGAGGATTTGCTGATTATAATTGATGATACATCTAAGTTTCAAGCATAATATTATTTGATCAGAAGTGTGAAAAAGAAAAACTTTCGTATGTAATTGGGATTCAAGTTTGATCATCTTATTATTATTGAAAACTTGGGCAAAATTTGTTCAAGTATATGTATATTGTTAAATATTTTGTGTTTTGAGTAAATTGGTCATTCAATATACTATATATCGTCAATATACTATAGTTCAGTCGAATTTTCCCTTTCTCTTCTCACCAAATTCGACATTAACAACTATTCCAACTGCTTTGAAGAAATCAGAGATGACTAATACAATGAACTTACAGAGATTTCTAACGCTCACACTATCTTGAAGATAGCAATCATCAGTGGATGACTCATCTGAACTGCTAGGACTCTATGGTTCAGAAGGTTTCTTGGATGAGAAATAATAGCCGCATGTAAATCCTTCTTTGTTGCTAGCAAATCAAGATTTGATTTCATAGAGTTCATTGATGTTGTGAGAGAATCCACATCAACTTTCATAGAGTTCACCGTTGTTACAAGAGAAGCCACATATAATATGATGAACTGAACCTGCTCTTCTAAAGAATTCTTCTTCTTAGATTTTCAGTCTTAAGCTTCTTCTTTGGATTCTCCACGGTGTCCAATTCATCCTTAGATTTTCTCTTATCTGAAGAAAAGCAGTTAAAATTATCAAACCGTTTCAACATCGGCAAAAATATGTCACATACCAAACTGAGAAAAAGGACCAAAACCCTAAAAGCTCTAGGCCTCCTTACCTAAAACCAAGTCCATTCAGCTTAAACTTACGTACTTTAAGATAATTAAAAGTACTTAAGTTTGAGAGTAGTGAAGCCCTGCCAAAATCTCGGAAGAGCAGCTTCTATCCGCCACTTTGAAGGAGAAGCCACCGGAGAGGCCTAGAGGGCAGCTCTGACCAGTTTTGGTGGAAAAGAGGAACAGATGATCAACCCATATTCAAATCCAATAAAAATAAGAAAGCATCTTCTTGACCCTTATATATGTCCATAGGATGAAACGGCTCATCAATTGGAGTTGTGAGTAGAAAGTTATAGCCATTCTATTGGAACTGTTTTCTGCATATTAGTTTTCCAAACAGTCAACTTGTGAAGTATCAATGGAAAGCCCCAGACGTCAGATTTTCAGATCTGGTTGCCGATTCATGTTTGGAGGTATGACCTAAAAGATATCGACGTTTCTTTATGTCGGGTCAATCTGTCCAAAGATTGAAAAATCCTAATCCGAAAACTCTTTCTTCTAAAAGAAGAAATCCTACACCAGAAATCCTAATCCCAATCAGAAAACTCTAACCCTCATTCCTAAAGTAGAAGTTTCTATTTTTGGAAACATCCTATTTAGGAAAGTTTCTATTTTTGGAAACATCCTATTTTTAGAAAGTTTCTATTTTGTAATGTTTCCATAAATTGAATGTGCCATTTATGGAAAGTCTAAATGTAGAAACCGTTCTTCTTCTGCAAGTAATCTTCTATTAGTTATGTATTGCAGAATTCCAGCTTCAGCTCATGTAAGTTAAGGAAGGAAACACAGAGGAGTCAGACTAAGTGCAGTCATCTCAAAAAGGCTAAGGTGAGGACAAGATTGTGGATTTATGTAGTGTGGTTACTTTATATTATTCATTATAGAACGCATGGTTTAGGAAGTAATGGTTTCATGTGAATTACACTTAGAGAAAAGTAACATTAAACCGGATATTGTGTGCGGGTGTGATCGACCCTTGTGTGGATGGAACTGGGAGTGTCCAGTGAAGTCATATTTCTTGCGTGGACCTGTGATTGACTGTGGTGAAGCGTGACCCAAAAACCGTCCTGTAGCGTGTCCGACCCTTCTTTACACAGGTAGCTATTGTGTCGAATGTGGTATCATATGATATGATGTGGGTTATGAATGTAGTGTGCTATTAAATAGTCGATCAATAGGAAGCTATGTGTCGCTTGTGTGGTGTTTTGTGCGAAATACGTTATGATTGATGCAAAGGCATGTTATGCTTGAGATTAGATATTGATTGTTAGGTTGCTTGAACCGCTATATTCTCGTATGATTATTTTCTTAATTATGTCTATATAATTAATATTATATTATCGCTATGTTATGTGAATCTAGTGAACCGGTGTATTCACCCTCATTGAGTAACCTTGGTTGAAGGTTTCTCACCCTCATTATCTTTTCCAGGTAATTGTTAGGGTTTGTGGAGTAAAATGCAAGTAAAGCAAGTTGGTAGGACTTTTGGCAGGTTTGGGCTTTAAATGCGTTGGACCAACTAACGTCATTCCAAACCCTACGGGTTGGAGTGTTACAAAATATTTCAGAAAAAATCAAGATTCATAAGTCATTAATATATTAAGCGTATTCTACGAGCAGCATATTGTTAGAGAATATCTAGAGAGCAGTTAAATTCATCAGACCGCTTCAACATCGACAAAAGGATTTTATAAAAATCAAAATATACTAAGAGGATTCTGCGAGAAGCATGTTGTTAGAGAATATCTAGTATATTCAGCGTATTATTCAATATTTCAATGTATATTCTCTATCACATATATCTTACATACATTGATGGGTTAAAGCCAAATATCTTAAGCCAGAACAGGAAACTGAAGTTGTTACCTATAGAACGAGCTTCTTCATCCTGAGAATCCAAAAAACAAAGAAAATCGGTTAAATGCAGAAACGGAAGTTAGATGCCGAGTAAGAAAAAATCATTAAAGGAGGAGTAGATTACTTTGGTCGACTTGCCCATGGAGAAGTTGAGAAAAGGAGAAGAGCAATTGCTAGGTTTTCAGAAAGGGTTTATTGAGACATAAAAAAACCCAGCTGCGTAAAAATATCCAAATTATAATAAGACATTTCAAGCATCGGCTATAGTCATTTTAGAGATCTGTAAAAGACCTGTGCAATATATTTTATCTTCCTCTTTTAAATAACTTACACACAGCAAAAAGTAAACACAATATCAGAGAGGGTCCATCAAAACCAGCCAATAATAAAAAGGAAAATGATTTTCCTATGAAAACTAGAGAGTCAACGTAGAGAATCTTAGCCAATAAGTAGATTTAAACAAGAGAGACACAACAAACAATATTTGAGTGTGGAATATCGAATGTTGGTCCTCACATTTCAGCTGTGTTCCCAGATAACACACATGTTAAACTCATGACTCTTAGAAGAATTGTGACCAATGTTGGTCTTCACGTTTCAAGCTACAAGGTTTCTGTCTCGCCTTTCAAAGGAGCATCTGCTACTGTGCAGCCTAAAATACTCAACTGCACTTCGAAACAACAAAAGCTTTCGTATATTGTTACTTTCAAGACTGTTGTGGATGAAGAGACCAGAGTTTGGTGGTCTTGTGTGGAAGAGCTCGACACATAAAATTCGTAGCCCGGTTATAATCACATGGTTGCCACCTCTGTAGACACCAACAACAACCACTCTAAGTAAGTTGAATGTTTTAGTTCCTCAAATAAATTTCTCATGTAATGAGAGCTCTTCTCTAGATCAATGCTTTAAAACCTGCAACAAATTTTTCTTTGTTTATTATTACAAAACAATATGTTCTTCTTTTCTCACAATGAGAATATTGAACACAAAACAAACCAATGATAATTCGTCTTAGATTTTTTGTCATTTAGATCATGTTCTTGCATAAGCTTGCAAAAAATAAAACAAATTGGGCTATTTTTATTAATAGGCCCAAGTAAGACAATGCAAAATTTTAACTAACGTTACATACATACCATGAAAAAGAGAAAAAGAGAAAAATAGAATAGACAAACTACAGTATATACTATACGGCGTGATCTCTAGGGTTTTCACAAAAGAGAGGCGATGAAGAGAAGACAAGAAGCTACCTCAACATCGCCGACACGACGACTTCGTCATGGTGGAGATATTAATATCCCTCTTGATATAATGGTGGAAATACTAAAAATACTCCCGACGAAATCTATAATGAGGTTCCAAATGCGTTTCGAAGCTATGGTCATCAATTATAAACAAGCGTAGAGACTTCATAGACTCGATCATGACTCGTTCTTTGAATCAGCCTCCCCGTGATGCCTATTTCATTGCTTCGAGAAACTACTCAGAATGTTACTTAACCTTCTCGTCTACTGATAAAGAATCAGTATTAATTAATCCCTGGAGTGTTTCGCCATTACCTCAACGGCTTGGTTTGTTGTTGGTGAAAATCTAATCAGGTAAGTATATATAACCCTACCACAAGGCAGTCCTTTTACTTACCGGAGAAAAAAACCAAGCACACGAATACATGGTTCTTAGGATATGATCCTATTGAGAATCAATACAAAGTATTGTTCTTAGCAATGTACTTGCTGGAGAAGTCTTGTTATGTTTTCACATTGGGAGAAATAACGGCGAAGAAGTGGAAGACTATCCAAGGCGTTGGATCTCACCTTCCATTGCCAGGTGCAGTTTGCATCAACGGGACAATCTATTACCAAGCAGGGATTACGGAATATGACGCTACTTCTCTATATAAATTGATGAGTTTTAATGTTAGGTCTGAGGAATTTTATCATGTCGACGCTCCTAAAACATTGATGGATCGTCGTTCGTATTTGATAAACTACCAAGGGAAGTTAGGATTTGTGTGTTGCGCAAAGGGTGTGGAAATTTGGGTAATGGAGACACAAGGGTGGTCCAAGATTTTCTTTAGTGAGATGGAGTGTTCTGATAAATGGTGTAGCATGGGTGTTACTCGTGGTGGTGAGATCGTTTTTGTCAACTTGGCGTACCAATCTCATGACGTGTTATGTGTCTTATATTATGATCTGAAGCGAAACAGTAAGAGATATGTTGACCTCGAAGGTATTTATCCGAAGGAAAGAAACAATCTTATTTCAATATGGACTGTTCCGGATTATGTTGAGAACACAATGCGTTTGTATTAGTTATAAGAATATTCCAATGTATCTTATGGTTCTTCTTTATTAATATAACCATTAAGAAGTCCTTGTTGTGTGTTTTCATTTTTTGGTTAAGATGATATATTGTCGAAAAAATTGCGAACGTCTTTTTTGATTTTGTACAAGAGAAAAAAAAAGAACAATTATGCAACGAAAGAAATTATTATCTATGCAGGTCTAAAATAAATTCCTCATGCAATGAGAGCTCTTCTCTAGATTAATGGTTTAAAAACCTGCAACAAATCGTTCTTTGTTATTATAAGACAATTATATGATCTTCTTTTGCCACATTGTGAACGCTTAAAGCCTACAAAAGACATGCAATTGACTGAGATATTTTGGTGGGTGAAGGCATAGTCAGTAATATGATTGTTCATCACAGGCCTATGAATGATAACCAAGACGAAAATGAAGAATTCGAGATGCTCATTGAAAGTTTACTAAACTAAAGTTCTAGTCTCAGTCGTTTGGTATCCGAGTTACTCGACGTCGGACTGAAAAGTAAGTATTAGTTTAAATGAATATTAGAGTATGTATATTTTTGTAAATTTTCATTTAGAGATTCTAATAAAATTTCACAATGTTTCAAGGGAATAATTACTCCAACAGACGAAAAAATTGGAAGTTTTTGTCTATCATAGTATGCTGTTAACTGGACGCGGTAAAGAGAGTGTAACAGAGAATACTAGGAGATGATGGTTTTGTTTGATATGCTAGACACAAACGTCTAATTGAACAAGTGGTGGAGCTAAAGGTAAATATATATATTTCGAAAATGAACATTTGATTTGTTTAATTTGGCCCATAAAAAAAAAAAAATAACATTAAAAATTAGATGCAGCTGGTCGAGAAACAAGTTGCAGCGACAGTAGTTGAGGTTGGTTTTTATCACTTACACAGGGGCATTTCTCTAAGCCAAAATGCCATACACAGGGGCATTTCTCTAAGCCAAATTAAAAAAAAAAAAAATTAATCAGAAGTTGCTTCGTTATCAACAATCAATCATCAAGAACAAGTTTATGTACCTTATGTATCGTCTATTCACACTCGCAGCCAAATGTCTTCTTTTATGGATAATATAAGAACCACTCCCTTGAGAACTGCCATATTATTCATCTCTATGGTTAGCGTTATTGTGAGGATTTAACCTCTCCAAGACTCAAGTTTTCTTTCTATCTTAGTCACGCCAATGAGTTGCAGGAGCAGATTGTGAGAAATGAAAGACAGAGTATGCAAGGTATGGAGAAGAAGAAGAAGAAACATAACAGAAAGGAAGAAGAAGGGAGCACGCATGGTTTAACGAGTTCAACGTCGCCGGTGTGGCGACGCCTACATCTCGCCAGAAAACCTCCCGGAAATCCACTCAACCAAACTCCAGAGATTACAGCTTAAATACAAAGCTCTCTCTTTCCCTTATTTCCCCTCTCCGTTTTCTCTCACAAGCGTTCGTTAGTCTCTTTCTCATCTCTCTCCTTTATTTATAGAGACAAAACAGACAAAATATGTGGTCTTAACTTGTTCACAAAGTATTCTTAGCTTGTTCCCAATGTATCTTGATATCTCCACCTTGTACAGATGTCTGGATGTCTCTCATTCGCCCTTTCCATTTGAGTTTTGAACTTCCTCTGAAAAGTAACCATAGACATTAAAGACAAGTTGTACAAGTGAACCTCCCACATGCTTTAGAGTATTTGTGTATGATGTGCTCAAGTTTTAAACCCTAAGTGCAAGTATACAGTCTATCGAATGCAGTACTTAAGGTATCGATGCCACATAGACTATGACTACACTACGAATCTATAAGAGCAAAACCTAGCGAAGTCAAGATAAAGATGTGGGTTGTCACGAATTCCTAAAGCTAAGCAAAGTAAAGTAAAAACGAGTTTAAACAGTAAGAGAAAACGTTAGGCTTTAGGGTAATCGCAGAGAATCATGGACTGGACTAGCTAGATAAAGAGACATGGAATGATTAAGTAACGTTCTAGAACTCAAATCACGGATATAAAGCCTTTCCACTCTCGTAGCTCCAGCCCCTATACTTTACTATCTAAAGGCTAAACTCTTGCATGTCGTTAGATAGCACAATATGCATTAATTCGGTTCAGAATTCAATTGTCCACTAAAGTCTATAACTCAGCTCTCATTGGTTATAAGCTAGAGCTTACCAATAACTAGATCAAGGATTCTACTAGACTTTTGGAATGTAGAACTCTCCTATAATCGTTTTACAAGTTGGTCAAGCAAGTAACAAGCATTAAAAACAGTTATGGTAAAGAACTCTAAAGATGCATCCCTAAGTTATGATCTATGCATAATGAATCCATGAAAACTCTTTGATTCTCTTTAACCTAACTAAAAGAACTACTCAGACATAACTAGAAACGAAATCAAAAGCATGGTTAAAGGTAAAAGCATAAACAAAATTGCAAATAAGAAAAGAATAGGGTTTAGAAATCTTCTCTAAAACAAGGTGGAAAAGAGAACAATCCTCTTCCTTAGATCTTCTTAAAGCTTGAAAAAAATTAGTACACTAGGTAAAAGTGTTTCTCAATGTCGTGTCTTCTCTCCAAGAGGCTAAAAAACGACTACATATAATCTTAGGGTAAACCTAAACCTATTAGGACTTGAACTAAGTGGATAAACATGAAAATCCAACTTTTCAGGTGGTGGACCGGTCAGGAGCAAAGGCACTTTCTGTCCGGTCCACGGACCCGGTTTAGTCACTGCAAAAACAGCTTCACAGCTCTATTTTACAATGCGCATAACTTTCTGCTCGTAGCTCAAAATCCAATGATTCAAATGGCTATGGAAATATGGTACTAGTGGCTAGCTCGTGTCCAAATTAGAAGCAATTACAATGATGATAAGGCCACAAATGGATGCCAAACTTTTGACCCGTTAGCTTGATCGTTTTTCGCCAAAAATCCACACTTTTGCTCAAATGTCCTGTAGAAAGGTTAAAGGCTATACATAGACTAAAAACTACTCCTTTTCAGTCAAAAATTCATGAGAACACGTTATTAAAACCATAAAAACACTTATAAAAACGGTAAAAACAGAGGTATATCAAGTCCCCCAGACTTAGACTTTTGTTTGTCCTCAAGCAAACAACAAATCTAAGAATAGAAAAGAGGTTTGAAAATCATGGAAACTCACAAATCTTCTGAAACTGTGATTGAAAGATAACCTACAGACCAAAATAAACAGAAAACTTGGTTAGAGCAGACTCACTATACTCCCTCAACAAGTTTCGCAAACGATCCATCTTAACTCCAAACTTACAAAAACTCTGCCTTATTTGTTAGTTGACTCCCTACATTTATTCAGAATTTCGTGAGCTTCTCATCAAAGGATATCATTCAGGGTAGACGGCGCTAGGAAATTAAAAAGGTTGTTTTAGTGTTTAGTGGGGGTTTAAAGTGTTTAGGGTTATCAATCGCTCCGAAGGATGCAACATATTATGCAAAACAGCAAGAGAGAATGGACTTGATGACCATAGTTCCCAACCACTTGGTGCCTTTAATCCTTTTCCCCCCAGACTTGGACTTTTTTTCTGTAAGTCTCTATAAATCTCTGTAAATGGCTCAACTCTTCTGTATACTGAATTATGACATTCCTTGCGATGTTTATTGCATAAGAGACCATAAATTAGCTTAAA
Organism: Kernera saxatilis; assembly: GCA_900406395.1. Classification (NCBI taxonomy): domain Eukaryota; kingdom Viridiplantae; phylum Streptophyta; class Magnoliopsida; order Brassicales; family Brassicaceae; genus Kernera; species Kernera saxatilis. The sequence goes on along the minus strand of OVAY01002050.1, from coordinate 10,277 downwards.
CAGTTACTTTCATTTCCGTTTTTTATCGTTTTTCTAATTTTTTTTTTTTTTTCTGAAAGGCAAAACGTTTTTAGCTTTAGAAAAGGTCTCAAAAGGCACGAATTTTCACCCTTATTATGTGCTTTCCCAAGGAATTTTTCAAAACTCTTTAATAAGTTCCTGTACCCTTCTGTTCGCTTCCTGGCCTTCTTCTACAGTAGCTGAAAAACTGTGTTAGTCCTCTCTCTCCGACGTTTTTGCATATATCTACACTTATGACATTGAAAAACAAGAATGCATGAGGTCCAAAAAGAGGTAAAAGGGGTTTAAGGGTAGGGTACCAACGAAAAATGAGCTGGCAATTCAAGACCCAAAGAGTGGTAAAAATGGGGTGAAATGTGTGCTCTCTTCTAGAGAACATGAAGTGTCTGAAGATCAAGTCGAAGGAGGTGAAATGTGTGCTCTCTTCTGGCCGCGTGTAAAAGAACCCTCATCGTCTGAGAGGTAGAATGGTTTAGTCAACTGCTATGTCTCTCCGAAACTTGCGAAAGTCTGCTGCGAGGTACTCAGAGAAGGTAGGTAAGATTATCAGCAGTTATAGGAAACTGTGAATGGAAGCCAGCGTCCTGATCATGATGGAAGGTGATGTGGTCATCTAAATGAGAAGTAAGGGGCAGTTCCACGTGATGAAGAGATTGCTCATGGTGAGAGTGACGGCCGGATGGATCATGGTAGCTACCCTGGTGATGGCCATCATCTTGTAAGTCATCAGCACCAAAGTCTGAAGCAAGAGAAAACTCCCTGAACTCTTGAGGTGCCTCGCGATGAGAACTGGAGCCTTTGCGCTTGAAGAAACGTGCAGGAGCCATCTTCTTAATGACTCGAGTCAACTTCGTGATCATCTTACTCTGAAGTGATACCGTCTTTTCTAAACGGTGTATGTGCTGAATCGCAGCAGGTGAAAACGTGGACTCATCATTAGGTTCAACAGGAGTGTCCTCTGTAATAGTGTGATCACCTAGAGAAAGCCCAAAAAATGCCAGGTCTTTCTTCCTGAAGTAGCTGGTAAGAGTCTGGCAAGGCCTAACAGCTGAAGAGATGAAAAAATCTGTAGGAGTGAAACTAGGTGAACCATAACTCAGTAACGGGAGATCTGCACAAGGAAGTAGCACAAACTGCAGGGGTGTGTCCCTCCTGTGATAGAGAAAACAGAACTGCTCTGGATCATCAACCCATCCTCGCAGAAACTGGCAAGTCTGCAGTCCAAGTAAGTCCAAAGTCGCAGTCTCTGTCATGGTCTCATAACCGGATAAGTCCACCTGACATGCTTCGCAGATAGAAGTGACAACATTCCCAAAATGCAGTGATTGGGTCTTGTCATCTAGAAGACCCCTGGCGTTATGCTTAACAGCAATGAGGGCGTTAATGAAGACCATACCTAGGTTTGCTGGGTGAAGTCCTGAGATGAATGGTGCTTTAAGGATGAAGAAATCATCTAAGAGAACAATACTGGTCTCAATCCGACTCGCAAGAATCCCTGCAAGTAGGCGATGCACATATCGAATTACTGGGTGAGTGATCCGTGAGGCCTTAGACTTCCCTCCCTGTATGTCTCATTAGCAAATAATTTCCATTCACCATAAGTGTTGTCCTTAACAGCCTTGATTGCCTTGAAGTTCCAGTCAAAGTGCTCAAAGAAGCCAAACAGCTTGCATATGTCTCCTACAGAGGTGATGTACATATTCCCTACAATCACAAACGAGAGAAGACCTGAACAAGCATGTTGGATGGTCTTTAGACTCAGGGAAAAGCTGAACAAGCATGTTGGAGGGTCTTTAGACTCAGGGAAAAGTACCTCCACAGTGGCAAGGAACTCCTTCGTAAGATCCTCATAGTCTAGGTGAGGGAGCTTTAGGAAACTGTTGAGCCCAAGTCTCTCTATGAACCAGTTAACATCAAAAGTGATTCCAAGCAGGTCCAGAGTGGAGTAATCGATCCTCAAGCTTGGTGCAAATTGGATCTTGTCCATGAAGTGGAGGTAATCATCTCAACTCTCCATTTTATCACCACAAACGACCATGCACGGTCCCAATGCCCGTGGAGGAGTTGGTTCGCTTGGTAGTGCAGGTGGAGGCTCTTGGTCTTGTTGAGTGGTTGAGTGGTTGGTTTCAGTCCCCTTTTGGTCTTAGACTTTTGTTGTGATGCAATTAACGCAGCAAGGGAAGGTTCTGAGTCGTTCTCAATCTGTTCATGGTGCTGCACCTCCTCAATACATGCTACCGTTTGCATATTCGGTCGTTTTGTTGATTTTCGTGATGGTTCGGGTCCCATTATCTCTTTAACCTTCCTCTTTGATGTTGTAGAACGTCTTGGAGGTTCAGAACAACTTGGTTGTTTTTTCTTAGCCCCCTTAGAATTCAATCTCCTAGGCCTCTCTTCTGCTAAGGCTCGAGACCGAATGGTCATTGGCTTAGAGGCCATAAGAACCTACAAAACCGAAAAAAATTGATCCATGGTAAGTAACTTTGAATTTTTTTGAAAATACCAAATCAATCCCAAAAATTATGAGAAAATATGGTAAGCATGTTGAAGCAGTGGTGAATAAGGAAAAATTGTCAAACAATTTATTTAAACAAGTTTCCTAATTTATTTTAAAATTACGGATTTTACTGTTCATGCCAAAGTAAATCGCCAAATTCTCATAAATGAAGCTAATCCATAGCAAAAAGCTATCCAAATCTGTAAACCCATAATAAAAAAATTCTATTAAAGAAAATTTCACCAAGAACAAACCACAATTTCAGCCTCAAGATCGAATTTTTTTATGAAAAGTGATATTTGGTGTGGTTGAGTGATTTTTTCAATGATTTGGCCATAGCTATCCCTAAAAATCATCAAATCCATCATTCATATACCTTTTCTAGACTATCAAAAGAGAATTCAACGATTTTAATTCATTAAATCAAGAGATTTTAAATATTGGTCATGAAAAACACATATTAAACTCAAAAAATTTAAAAGGGTTAGAGTTTGGTACCTGGAAATTGAGAGTATGGAAGAGCAAGAGGATGCAGTTTGTGAGCTATAGCACCAAAAATTATTGAAAACCACCAAGTACAGCAAAATCTAGGTCTAGAGAGATTTTAGAGAAAAATCCCCTTTTGATATTTTTTGAGAGCCTTAAATGCAAAATTTGATATAAATTCCTTCTTGAAAAACGTTATTGGTTCAATTTTAAAGATTTTGGTCGCAAAAAATTTCAAAAACATCCGAGTAGATTTGGTTAAATCCGGTTTAGAAGATGAGAGATGCGAAAACATACCTCTACCACGGAAGACCGGACGTATTTTAGAGTTTGGGACCGGTCCTTGTGAGCGGTCCTTGAGTTGGATCTACTCTTTGTGCTTGAAGGGGAGGAGAAGTAGAAGCCCAGTCATAGATGGAGCTCCATGTGACCGGTCCTTGGAGAGGAGAAAGAACTCAGTTTTGGCTTTAGGTAAAAACGAAGGACCGGACGCGTCGTTTAGGTGTTACGACCGGTCTTTGGAGTTGGGACTCAAAATCGTGGTCCTTGAGAGAGAGAAGAGGGTGGATCGGTCAGAATGCAAAGAATTTGCATCTGGTCCTTGGACCCGGTCCTTAAACCTAGAGTGCTCTTCATGCCCTTGTTTTTCCTTTCGACTTCTCAATCAATTTTCTCCATGAAAAATCCATCAAATTCTATAAAACCAAAAAGAAAAAACTTCATTAATACTAGAATCAAAGAAAAAACAAAATCAAATTCAAAGAAAGCAAAGAAAACGAATGTCGGTTGCTTCCCACAAAGCGCATTTGGTTATAGTCGTTTAGCTCAACTTTCACAGGGTTTTTAATAGTTAGAAGAAGTTTCTAGAGAAGTGGGAGCTTCAATAGTTTCTTGGTTTGTGATTTCTTGAGTCTCAGGAGGTGATTCATCAATGATGTCTCCACACCTAGCTTCCCCCCAGAGAATAGAAGCGTCGGGAAGGAGCTTGAGAGTGTCCTCAAGCATTTCCTTGTAAGTTTCTTCACCTTGAGCTTGTAGCTCGTGAGATATTATGATCCGAGCCTTGAAGTAAAATTTGGGAGTCCTCTTTGGTGTCCCTTTAGTCACTTCTAGGTTTTCATCACGTCCTTGGGTCGAAGATGGTATAGTAAGAGCTTTCTTCTTCTTCTTTGAACTCTTCTTCGCCTTTTTCTTCTTAAGTGTTGAATTGAGAGGCAAAAAGCTGGAAGTTGCTTATGTAGGAGTCTCTTTTTTTGTTGGTGGTTCTTCCAACGTTATATCCTCTGTAATGTTGTCAATAAGACATATCTCAACCATGTTGCAAGAGATCTCCAAGCTTTCTTCCTCTTCATCAGGAGAATAGTAAATTTCAGGGTTTGGATCATCTTGAAATTTATACTCAACGGCTTTCTCTCTTTCATACGCCTCTTCTTCCTCATAGGCCTTCTCATCAAGCCACTTTGTATACTAAGCAAAGTCTGGAAAACCTGCTTGTAGAGTTTCAAACCTCCACTCAAGACGATCTTCAAGGATTTTAATATTGTAACCCATGTTGGTGATTCTTGATCTATGCTCAAGGAGATCCTTCTTGTAATGAAACTGTTCAAAGTCTAGGTGATTCACTTGTTCCTCCAGCTTCTTCACACGTGTGGAAAGTGTCTCAAGATTCTCATCTAGTATGGTTAGTATGGTTGTCAACCGATTGAACATGGCGTTGATGACTTCCAAATATTGATCCAAAGTCTCATCGCTCTTAGGCAAAACGTTTTCGGTTTTCACCAAAGCGTTTTCTTCTTCTTTTTCTTCTTCTTCTTCTTCTTTCTCCCTTTGGTTCGGATTATCACTAAGTGCCATCTCGTCCTTGGTGAGGATTGTGATTGCATTAGAGTGTTGAAAGGCATGGCGAGGAGGTATATGATCATAGAAGACATTCTCATCCACCTAAGTTAAGCAAAGATTCTTAGTGTTTAAATCAATGACCGCCCCTGTTGTGGCTAGGAAAGGTCTTCCAAGTATAAATGGCCTGTCAATTCCTCCTGGAGTGTATCACATGGAAATCAATGGGAATTAAGCAATCCCCGATCTCCATTAAGACTCCAGATGTTACTCCTTCAGGCATCTCAGAGGCATTCTTTGCAAACCCAACAACGATCTTTGAAGGTCTCAGCTTTCTAAATCCAATATGGTCAGTAAATGGCCATTGACATGAGGTTGATGCATGAACCAGTATCACATAGAGAGTCTTCAAAGGTGGCACCATGCAACTCAAAGGAGATACATAAATGTCCCGGATCTTCAGCTTTCTCCGAAATTCTCACCTAAATAACATGTGGTCTTATTATTGCATCGAAGAGTCTTTCGACGTCGTTAAGCTGATATCCCATGCTGCCCCAAAAGTATTAACGTAGGTGATAACCCTTGTACCATTCATCCTTGAATGATGCATTTGGTGGAAGTTTCATGACAGCCTTCTTATAGGAATGTTGATCTTCCTTGCTAATCCACCTTTTCGGCTTTTTCTTCTTCTCTATTGTGCGAGAAAAATGCTTTAAGCGTTGATGTTTGCGTATCCAATCATTCTGTCCTTGAATTGACTGCATACACTGCTGTCAATGCGAACCACGTCTTCATCTTGAACAGCAAGGCAAAAGTGTAGAGAAACCTCATCACCTTGGTTGAATTCGATTGGTGAAGTAGAAAGTTCCAACGTGTTTGGCTTGAAAGTGGAAAGTGCATCATGAATAGATTCGTTTTCTGGAAGCTTAGGCTGGTTCTCAATGTGATGTAAGATCCAAGGGATTGGGTCTCACAAAGGGCGTGGAAATGGAGCCTTGGTAGCTTTCCAAACGGAGCTCTCTACTTAGGCAATAGATGATCGAATGATAGTGAACAGACGGAGAACAAGTAGCTGGCCAAACGACTCTCTCTACAAGTTCTAGTGGGTGGATCGGTGGAAGTAACCAAGGGGGGGGATCGAGTGACGCCACAAACTCCTCAAAGTATTCCTCCACCGACTTGTTTTCCTGAGACACGAAATTGTTTTTGTAAGTCTCTATGGAAATGAGGAGGAACATCCCTTTTTCGAAGATTGAACTTCATGGCGGCCCAAGTAGTGATTTTTTCATATCGGTGCCTTCTTCTTTCGGATACATCTCTGTCCCACCAGGAGAGAGCATGTTCTGTTAACTGAGCTGCTGCTAAGGCGACCTTCTTTTGGTCATTGTATCCATAGTATTCAAAGATATACTCCATTCGTCTTTCCCATTCAAGGTAGGCTTATGGATTGACTCTTCATGAAAAAGTAGGAGCGTTTAGTCTAATTTCATTGTTGCCTTGCCTTGCAAGGTCTTCATCATCTCGTCCTCTGCCTCTATGGATCGGATCTCTCGGCCGAGGGTTATGGTTTTGCTCTGGAGGTTGGTGCTGCCTCGGGTGGTTCTGATAAGGTGGAGGATCATCCTCAAGGCCAGGCATCTCCTCTTCTTCTTCTTGTGCTCGTTGTTGTTGCACATTCCTCACGGGTCATCTTGCTGGTGGTTGCTCCACTCGGTTCAATCGGTTATCCATGGCCTGTAATTGTGCTTTTATGGCAGCAAGGGCTTGTGCTATGTTCGTCTGATCAGCAGCTCCTTCCATTGTTCCTGTCTCACACAACTGCACAACGAATCAAGTGCAAAGGAAAACCAAAAGGCTGAATCAAACGCAAATAGGAAATCAAACAAAAAGAAAATCAACAAAATGGAAATAATGCTTTTCTAATGCGGATGTAACTAGAAACTAATGCAAGTAGTGAACTTCTTATAGGGTTTTCGTTTATATGATGAAAGAAACAAGAGCTAATGCAATCTTTATGACTTTTTCGATTTATGAATGAATTCGAAATAGAACGAAGGCAACTTTTTATAGCTTTTTCATTTTCGGATGACAACTAACAAGCAAACAGAAAGAATTCTTATAGGTTTTTCGATTTAGATGATAAGTAAAACAGAAACTAATGCAAACAGGGACACAAAGCAAGAACTAAATAGAAACAGATCGAAAACTAATGAAACGAAGAGGATAGAAAAACCAAAGGTAGGAACCTTTGGCTCTGATACCAGATGATGTAAGATCCAAGGGATTGGGTCTCACAAAGGGCGTGGGGATGGAGCCTTGGTAGCTGTCCAAACGGAGCTCTCTACTTAGGCAATAGATGATCGAATGATAGTGAACAGACGGAGAACAAGTAGCTGGCCAAACGGCTCTCTCTACAAGTTCTAGTGAGTGGATCGGTGGAAGTAACCAAGGGGGGGGGATCGAGTGACGCCACAAAGCTGATGAAAGAAGCTTTGATAAGTCGTGAACACAAGAATCAAGGGGCAGCCGCACAAGACTCGTTGAGCTCTAGGGTTTTGAAAGAAAGTTCTCTCTTTATTGATAATAGGTAAAAACGTGTTTTGATACAAAGCTGAGAGGGACTTTATTAATAGTCCAGCAGCTATGACCTACTAGGGTCGACTCTTAAACGCTAAGAGAAACAAAACAAAACGACAGACTCTAAAAGAAATAAACTCTAGAACTTTCTAAGACATAAAACGACACTAGAATAAGCTAAACGAAATATCCCTGCAAAAGAAAAGGAAATAATGAGTTTAATGTTAATTCAAATGCTCACCTTGGCGGCCAAGGTCTAGAAGCCGCTTATTCTTGGTGTATGATGAAGAGTGATGGGCCGAGGTTTATCTTGAGCATGGGCCACTCTTCTTGAATCTGATACGGGCTTGTGGTCTCCTTCTTGAAGACTCCTAAGGCTCGGTCCATTGGTTCTACGAGCTTGGTCTCGGCCTGACTTGATGTGCCTTCATGCATTGCTAAGGAATTCATCATCTTGGTGATATCTTGGGTTCCTTTCTGATTGATCAAGTTCTCCACGGCTTTGCTAAACTCCTCTCTCATGGTTCTTGTTCCTGATCTGGTTCGTGGAGGTTGATACATGACGGGAACCCTGAGGTCCTTGGGTTGGTCCAAACTTGTGTCCTCATCTTCACCCGAGCTGATGTCCTCATCACAATGGCTTCCTCATCAAAGAACATGTTGTTGATGGAGATTACATAATTAGTCATTACAAAGTGATCCAAAGACGACGAGCTTGAAGGCTTGTTGATGTCGCCTTTAGTCCTCTCTGTATGGACAGATTTTGTTGATTCTCTGATGGCCTGTTCTTCTACCTTCAACTTGTGTAGCTAGGTCAGCTACCATGTCCATGATGTCTTGAAGCTTATTAAAGCATTCATGATGGAGATTGTTGACCTTGGAGGCCAGATCATGCAGTCCTTGGGCGTTTTGTTGTTGCCCTACTAGGAGTAATCTCTGGCCTCATATGATCTCTTGCAGAAGTAGGTTAGTGCAGGTCATTTGGGATTCAATGAACTCGGGTTCTCCTTCCTCTAATAGAGTTCGGATAGTGGGCTGTTCATCGAGATGAGATTTTTGAGCTTGATAGTTCCTCTCATAAGACCTAAGAAAAGGCTGATTGAAAACGCTTGTTGGAGTGCGTCTTCACTCTACATTGAAGAATGGTCGTTCCTGAGAAGGATTGGCTCTGCGAGGTTGATAGTGCCTGTGGAATACACTTTTTCGAGACTTGTTGGGAATAATTTATTCCATAGTGTTAGGCTCAAAGCGTGTATGCAGGAAAAGCATGAACCGTGCAGTCTGCAAATTATGCGTACTACCGTAAACCTAGTCCATAAAGGATAAAGGGAAATATTTAGAGATAAGGATCAAGAAAAGACGGTTCATATACCCATGGGGATTAGGAGACCTCTTTATAAATAGACCATAGCAAAACCCTAAGGGAGGAATGCGGAAACAAGAGCAAGAATAGAGAGAAATTCCTACAGACTAGAGCTAAAAAAATCTTAGCATTAGCCTGTTCCTATTCTCTATTATTGCAAACACTCGATATCTAATAAAGATCATTTACCCGTCTTTGATCCTCCACGTTTTCTGTAGGTTTGTCGAACGAATTGCTTATTTTTACCCAAACAAGACTCAATGTTTCCACATAACAACTTGGCTTGATCCTCTCAGCCTCAAGAAGTTGACCTATAGAGTCAGGTGCTGGTTTCCTGACAGGTGCATGCTGAAACACTGAAGTAACAGCTTGGGACATCGATTCGTACAAGCTCCTTTGAGGGCTACCGATCGTGTCCTTAGAGAGCTCTTGGTATAGTGCTAATTGAGATTTCCTATGTGCCAAAACTGTTCTGTTACAGTCTCTATCTTATCCACTCCTTACGCTTCCTGATACACCCATCAAAGTGGTATCAGAGCAAATCCATGTTGATGGAGTGAATTCTATCATCTATCCTCTGTGTCATATTATTTATCATGGATCTACCAAGAGGATTAACTCTAGATCAAGCCTATGCTGAGCGTATTGGCAGAGAGATGGCAGATCTAAGAGAGAAAATGGAAGAGATGGTTCTAGCAATGAACGCAAGGAATGCAGAAAATCAACCTAGAAGACGAAGGGATTGGCTTACACTTTGTCGATTTTGGAGCAAGACTGCTAAAAATCTACAAGTCTGCCAATTTTAGTCTGAAGAAGTCTGCCAATAGTTACAAATTGACCATTCCCAGTTTTTTAAAACGATCATTTTGAGTCTCTCGGGAAAATGCTCAAATCTGCTTAAAAGTGAAGTCTAAGAATCATTTTCGTCCAAGTCATAAAACTACACTTGATACAGTTTCATGCATATTTAATGTTCGTTTTGGGAATATCTAAGGTTGTATGCATGTAGACTAACTTTTATTATGGGTTTTATTGTACTTCCTCTATATAATGAGGCTTTTATGCATGAATGAAAATCAGAAAACAAGTTCTCATAAATTGGAGTATCTTTTGTGACCCTTTTGATATGTTTAGATCTTTTCCTTTATTCTTTGGTTTTGGGAGAGCCATTGGTGGTGGATGATATACCTCTGTTTTTACCATTTTTATTAGTGTTTTTATGGATTTAATAACGTGTTCTCGTGAAGTTTTGACTGAAAAGAAGTAGTTTTTAGTCTATGTATAGCTTTTAACCTTTCTACAGGACATTTGAGCAAAAGTGTGAATTTTTGGCGAAAAAAAATCAAGCTGACGGCTCAAAAGTTCAGCATCCGTTCATGGTCTTGCTTACATTGGAATTGCTTCAAATTTGGACACGCGATAGCCACTAGTATCATCTTTCCATAACCGTTTGAATCGTTGGATTTGGAGCTACGAGCTGAAAGTTATGCGCATTGG
>OVAY01002049.1:0-21515 GCA_900406395.1 Kernera saxatilis | reverse complement strand
AATATATATATATTTTTTAGAATAATTAGTTATTTTGGATTTCATGCCATAATTGGCAATTTTTTAATGCTATAAATATTTGTTAGATTTTCTGCTGATTTTTTTGTTTAATTAATTATTTAGAATTGTAGTTGTCTATTTTACTCTTAAATGAACTCTGTCTTACTTCTAGTGGCATTCATTATAATATTTTACTATTTTAAAGTTAGGTTTAAGATTGTGACATATGCAAGTTAGAAAAGAAAAAAAAAATTTGTTCCAAATGAAACTTTTCCAGCAAAACTTGGTGTTTATGACACTTTCTTGCGAACTTTGTCCCATTGACACTTTTGTCCACTGTTTCGGACGGTTTTACTCTCAGTGGGATGACATGGGTGTTGTGTCAGTTTATACAGGGAGGTTGACTGATGGGATAGAAAGTAGGAGGTATATATATCGAAGAGTTGCTATGCACAGATAAAGAGGAATTTAATGTTGATTGACAAATATCTAATAACATTTAGTTAATATTACACGTTTACCTTTGCTATTGGTTTCTCCCCTATATTAATTGCATGAGCATGTTTTATATCGGGAACAAATGCTCTTCCTATATGTACATTAGGCGTTTTATATATGTAGCGACTGCGAGACTGTACACAAACGTCAATTAATCGATATTATGTGTGTACGTACATTATGGTACAAACTATATGTTGTTATGTACCAACTGTGGGATTGTTCACAACTGCGTGACTGTACACAACATAATTTAATAGATACTATGTGTGTATGTACATTATGGTAAAGCCCCTCCACAGGCCTCCACTCGAAGGGTACACGCGTTTTATCCTTTTTTTAATTTGGGTAGAGATTGGTGAACGCTCACTCTAGCCCTGCTGATGCAATTTCATTTGGTCATCCAGCGTATATTTTTGTTTATATATGATATACAAAACTATTAATGGTGTACGTATACTTTTGTTTATGTACCATGAACGAAACTATCAATGGTGTACAGGCGTGTACATTTAAAAGGGATTTGTTACATTCGTGTATATTTAAAAATATAGCAAATATTGCATATCGGCTGTTGGGTGGAAACTAACAAAGGTGTACGCAGAAAAAATGGATTTCTTACAAGCATGAACATTTAAAATATAGCAATCATAGCATATCGTCAGTTATGTGGACCCTAAGCACAAATGATTGTAGAAAAATATACATAAGCACCACAAAAAAAATCTTAAGTTCACATACTTCCGTAGCTTATAGGACTCCACGGAGCATTACAACAAAGGAGTAGAAGAAGCAATCCTTGTACATGTGGCATGTGATTATGTACACACTCGTTTTACCTGCATTATGTACACACTCAGTTACATATTCAGTGGTGTACATGGTTACCCCTACTACGTACACATGTTTTGGTGTAGTGAAGAAATAAGATGCTTATGTGAGGTGTATGTATTTGTCTTTAACTGTGTACTGGTCAACGTGTGTACTACTCAAGGCATGTACATCAAAAAAATTATAGATAAATACATATATTGTTGTGTGTGTACTGTATTTTTAAAAGAAAGTGTACGTACATTGGCGAATACATGTACACGAGTGTCAACAGACGAATAAAGTGGAAATATAGGGAGTCGAGAAAACGCAAAAGAGAAAAGGGATTTGCCAAAAATAATATGGCTGGAACATTTGAAAAAAATATAAATGCCATAATTATTAAATCAGAGGCTTTCGTGAGTGGATGAGCTTTGTTTTTGATGTGATTGTTGTGTGAGTAAGGGCAAAATTATCTTTTGGTATGTGAAAGTGTTATATACACAAATATTTCAAATAAAGTGTTATATCCCTTTGAGAAGTTAGCATAAGTGGTATTCGTGCCAATTATTTCAAAGAAAAATGTATGTTAGATGCTAATGGATATTTAAAAAGAAAAATTAATATATGTATAAATAGAGTAAGAAACAACATCAAACCTCATACAATACAAAAACGGAAGGAGAAGTAATAAGTTTAACTGTTAAGTGTTAAAGTGGCGGTTGATTACATGAGATTTGGTGGAGAACGGATTTGCTGACACAAATCCAGTGGCACCTGGTCAGCAGTTATGGGAGAGTCGCAAGAAGGATGCAAAGGCGTTGTTTCTCATTCATTCAGCCTTGGATGAGGACATCTTGTCACGGATCGTTTCCTTGAATACGTCTCATGAAGCGTGGGACATTTTGAAGCGTGAGTACCTGGGAGATCAGAAGGAAATCACAGTTAAGCTACAGACTCTGTGACATAGTTTCGAAACAATTTCGATGAAAGAGAAAAAAACTATACAAGAGTATTTGGCGAGAGTGTTTACCATTGTCAGTCAAATGAGATCTTATGGTGACTCTCTGACCAATGAAACTGTTGTGAGTAAAGTTCTTAGGACCTTAACTCTAAAGTTTGAGTATATTGTTCCTGCGATTATGGAGGCTAATGATCTGAGCACATACACTTTTGATGAGATGATGAGCTCGTTGTTGTCTCATGAAGATCGTCTTGGTAAGAAGCATGAGAAGTCTGAGGAGAGAAAGCTTTCCAGGTGAAGGGAGAGTACTTCGGACAGAAAAACAGTGGTGTTTTTGGAGCTAATAGAGGACGAGGCAGATTTGGAGGTTGTGGAGACTTTGGAAGAGGCAGAGGAAGAGGTTATTATGATAACTCAAGCCAGCTCAAATCAGTCCTACTACAGAGGTACCAACAAGAGCAATATCCAATGTCATTATTGCAAGAAGAATGGCCATATGCAGGTTGATTGTTGGAAGAAACAAAGAGAAGAAAAGCAGGCAAGCTTTGCTGAACAAGAAGATGAGCAGCTTAGACTGTTCATGGCTTTTAGAAGTGAGGAAGCATCCAAATCTGTGTGGTATTTGGACAGTGGTTGTTCTAATCACATGACAGGCATCAAATCATTGTTTAAAGAGATAGATGAGTCACACAGGTTGAAGGTGAAACTTGGAGATAACAAGGAAGTTCAAGTGGAAGGGAGAGGAATCGTGGCTGTCCAAAATGGTCACGGTAATCTCAAACTCATTTGTGATGTCTATCACATTCCTGATCTAGCAGAGAATCTGCTGAGTATTAGGCAGATAGTTGAAAACAGTTGCTCCGTGTTCTTCGATGGGAGTACATGTGTGATTAAGGATAAGAAATCAGATATTACCTTAGCAGTGGTGAGGAAAACAACAAACAATTTGTATCCATTAGAGATGTCTTATGTTGAAACAAGCGCTTTGATGGCTAAAGTTTCAGATGTCTCGAAGTTGTGGCATTTACGGTATGGGCATCTACATGAGAATGGGTTAAAGGTGCTTAATCAGAAGGATATGGTTTCTGGTTTACCAAAGATCGATGTGTTTCCGCTGTGTGAGGGTTGCATCTATGGGAAACAAACTCGAAGGTCGTTTCCGATAGGTAAAGCAAAGAGAGCAACTCAATGTCTTGAGATTGTTCATGCTGATTTATGTGGTCCGTTGCAAACTACTTCTGTTGGAGGCAGCAAGTATTTTCTCATGTTGACAGATGACTACAGCAGGATGAGCTGGGTGTATTTCATGGAGTCTAAAGGAGAAACATTTGAAATGTTTAAGAAATTCAAGGAATTTGTGGAGAAACAAAGTGGACACCAAGTCAAGGTGTTACGAACTGACAGAGGAGGAGAGTTTACGTCCACTGAGTTCAACCAATTTTGTGAGAAGGAAGGGATACATCATGAGTTTACTACAGCTTACACACCCGAGCAAAATGGTGTAGTAGAAAGGAAAAACATAACTGTAGTGGAGATGGCCAGAAGCATGTTGAAGCAGAAGAACTTGCCTAATCAATTCTGGGCTGAGAGTGTGAGAACAGCAGTGTATATGCTGAATATTTCACCTACAAAAGCAGTCCTAAACAGAACACCGTATGAAGCATGGTGTGGAAGAAAGCCAGGGGTAAGTCATTTGAGAGTGTTTGGTTGTGTTGGTTATTCTCTTATTGACGCTCAAAAGAGGAAGAAGCTTGATGAGAAATCTGAGAAATGCATATTTCTTGGATATTGTTCACAATCTGAAGGATATAGATTGTATAATCCTGTGAGTGGAAAGATTGTTGAAAGCAGGAATGTTACCTTTGATGAGGAAGCAGTATGGAGCTGGCGCGAAGGTGATAATGGTGAGCTGGTGGAAGTTGCTGCAGACAACAATGATGAGCTGGAAGTGACTCAAAGTCCGGCTAGTTCTGAAGCTAATACACCAACAAATTAAGTCCCTAATTCACCTAATTCCAGCGGTGGCAGTGGGTCAAGCAATGAAGAAGGGGGTTCAAGTTCAACTCCACCTCAAAAATTCAGATCCTTGCAAGAAATTTATGAGGTACAACAAGCTCTTTTCATGTCTGATCCAAACACTTTCAATGATGAGGCCGAAAAAGAAAATTGGCTAAAGGCAATGAATGAAGAGATGGCATCCATAGAGAAGAGTCAAACATGGAAGTTGGTGGAGCTTCCTGAAGAAAAACACTCAATTGGTGTGAAATGGGTGTTTAAAACTAAGTATCTTGCAGATGGCAGCATTCAAAAGTATAAGGCAAGACTTGTGGTTAAGGGATATGCACAAGAGTATGTAGTGGATTATGAAGACACTTTCTCTCCAGTAGCAAGGTTTGATACTGTGAGAACTCTATTTACCTTAGGAGCTTATATGCATTGGCCAATATATCAGTTTGATGTTAAGTCAGCTTTCTTGAATGGTGAACTACTCAAAGAGGTAGGGTATGTTGTTGAAGGCAAAGAGAGGTTTGTTTACAGGCTGCATAAGGCGTTGTACATGCTTAAGCAAGTGCCTAGAGCTTGGTACAACAAGATTGATTCTTTTTTTTTTGCAGAAACCGGGTTTGAAAGAAGCAAAAGTGAGCCTACTCTCTACGTTAAAAAGCAAGGTGAAGGTGATATCCTCATTGTGTGCTTATATGTAGATGATATGATTTACATGGGTTCTAGTGCTGCACTTGTTTCTGATTTCAAAGATAGTATGATGAAGAAGTTTGAAATGTCAGATCTTGGGTTGCTGCATTATTTTCTTGGTCTTGAGGTTAAGCAAGTGGAAGATGGGATTTTTGTGTCTCGGCACAAATATGCATCAGGTCTGCTTCAAAGGTTCAACATGGCAAATTGCAACGTGGTGGAAACTCCTATGAATGTCAATGAGAAGCTGCAGATGGAAGATGAAACAGAAAAAGCAGATGCAACAAAATTCAAGAGCTTGGTTGGAGGTCTTATCTATCTAACTCATACAAGACCAAATATATCTTTTGTTGTTAGTGCAATTTCCAGGTTTATGCACAATCCTACTAAACAACATTATGGAGCAGCAAAGAGGTTGTTGAGGTACATTGCTGGAACAATGGAGTTTGGTTTATGGTACAGCAAATTTTCAGAGTTTGAATTGGTTGGGTTTACAGACAGTGATTGGGCTAGAAATTTGCAAGACAGAAAAAGTACTTCTGGACATGTTTTTAATCTTGGTTCAGGAGCTGTTTGCTAGAGTTCAAAGAAACAAGGTGTGACAGCTTTATCATCATCAGAAGCTGAGTATACAACAGCTACAACAGCAGCTTGTCAAGCTGTTTGTTTAAGAAGGATTCTAGCAGACATCAAGCAAGAACAAAAGAAGGCAACAACCATTTTTTGTGACGGCAATGAGCAAAAATCCAGCATATCATGGAAGAACAAAGCATACTTCAATCAAAGTTCACTTCATCAGAGACTTGGTTTGTGAAAGTTCAATTATTTTGGAGTATTGCAGCACAAACGAGTAGAGTGCAGATGTTCTAACAAAGGCATTGTCGAAGAACAACTTTGATTACTTCAGAAGCAAACTTGGAGTATGCAAGTTTGAATCAAGGGAGAGTGTTGAGTGAGTGATTCAACTTGGGAATTAATGGGTTGAGTAACGCATGTCAGTTACTATTTCTTAGAGTCAATTAGATTTATTACCTAGTTAATTGGAGGAGTAATGGGTAGTGAGTTAATGAGTACTGTTACATTTTCTTTCTTATAAATTGATGTAGTGTCTTTCAGTTTTAATCATCATAGAATAAAATAGTATTATTCAGAGAAAGAGTTTTTTTACTTTGTGTAACTCAGTTCGAGTTTTTATTTTGTGTGACTCTATTATTTGATTTCTGTCAATGTTCCTGTATCACAGTTCCAACAATTACAGTAATCTTAATTTGAATGTTTATGATGACTTGATTTGACTTGAATCAAGAATCAAGAATCTCGAGTAATGTTTAAGTATGTCTCCATTCGTTTGTTCATTGTTGGAGAAATTTTCTGGTGAAATTGAATGTAGCTTATCCATATTACAGTAATCTTGATTCTTGATTTGATTGTTTATGGCTTGATTTGACTTGAATCAAGAATCAAGAACCAAGAATCCATAATCTCGAGAAATGTTTTAAGTTTGTTTCTATTCGTTTGTTCATGGTTGGAGCAAACTAGTGAAATTGAGTGTAGCTTATCCATATTACAGTAATCTTGATTTGAATGTTTATGACGACATGATTTATAAATATATATATATTTTAGGTAATTAATTTTTAAATACTATGATTTTACGTAATACATAGTATGGATAATGTATTGGTGACTATAGAGCTGATTGGGGTTTAGTGAGCTTCCTCATTGAGTTCTTGAGACCGAGTTACTCGGAAGGGTTTTCATGGTTTGCTCTACTAAAGAAAGCTGGAGGTGGTTGTAATGACCTCTTGTATAGTGGCCACATGCTTGTAGCTGTCTTGACTGCTATGGCTTGGACGGTATGATATCGTTTTCTTATTTTTACATAGAACATTCCTTCACTTGTCTGCTAAATGCATAGGGGGATTGATACGCATTAGTAGGCCTGCGATTCGGTTAATTTCGGACCGAATCGGTTGTTTTTTCGGTTTTCGGGTAATTCGGTTTTCAAAAAATTCACAGAATTTAACCGACATGGTAATGGTTCGGGTATTGGAAAACAGGTTTTCGGGTATTGATCTTTTTACCAAAATGAACCGAAATTTTTTGTTTAATTGGATAAAACTGGATTATTTACGATTATTCAGATCGATTTGGTTAATTTCGGTTTTGGTTTATGTATATTTTTCAAAATTCTGGTTAAATTTTGGTTTTTAATTAAGAAAATAAAAATAAAAATAAAAATGGGTAACCGTTTCGAACCGGCCCGAACCAATTTTAAAAAGTTTTTGAACGGGCAATTTCAAATTCCAGTTTGGTTCGGTTCGGATAATTAACGCAGGTCTACGCATTAGTAATTGATGTTATAGTATTCCTACTTTTTTGAGTTGTAACCTCGTGGTTCTTCTCTAACTCCTCTAATCGTGCTTCAATTCGTGTAGTAGTCAATCCTTAGCTCGGTCTAATTATTAGAGTTAAGAATCAAGAACCAAAATCAAGAACTCAAAAGAACTACGTTCACTCCATCGGCCTAACCCGGAAAAACCTCTTAAAGCTCTCTCTAGCTTGGATGAATCTCACAAACAAAACTAATACTCGAACAGATATAGTAAAATCTAGTTTCTTACGAGACCTTAAATTTTCTGTTGGTAAAAATCTTCAACAAGAGGCACACAACGCGCAGAGGGAAATAAGAGAGCGTCACCACTATAGAAGGATCTAGAATAATCTAGAAGATATCAGAAGATATCAAAAATATTATGTGAATATCTTAATTCATATTTGTATCTATCTAGTTTAGGAAATATCTCTATTATATAAGTGTATGCATCATAAGCATTCTAATTATGAGAGTCAATACAATATTCTTCCAATTCATAAACTCTCATCAATCTATCATGGTATCAGAGCCACAATGATCTAATGATCGGCTTCGTTCCTGTTTTTTTCGTGTTTTTCGAATTTCTTTTTAAGCTAAGAGCTTCTGTTTTATTATTCACGCCTATGTGTCTCTGAATCTAAGCCAAGTTGCTTCACAATTCAAGCTCATCACGAGCCTCTGAATCTAAGCCAAGTTGCTTCTCAATTCAATCTCATCACGAGCCTCTGAATCTAAGTCATCGAGCTTCTCTTTATTTTGTTTTATTTCTAAGCCAAGTGCTTCTCAAAATTCAAGCTCATTTAGCCTCTCATTATTCAAGTCTATCATAGACCTCTGAATCTTTAAGACGATCGTGTTTATTAAAATTTCCAATCTGTTTTCAAAACAATACATGCTTTTAAAATCAAGCCAAAGTGCTTCTTTCAATTTTACAAAAAAATAAAAAATAAAAAAAAAATAAGGCCATCGAATTTTTTTTTATTTTATTTCTCCACGCCATCTCTTTCCCTTTCTTCGTCAAAAAATTTTTTTTTCCAAGCTAAACTGCTTCTGTTTGCAAAGCCATATGCTTCCATTTCATAGAAACTCTTAAACCTTTTCATTTATTAAAAACAAAGGAAAAAAAAATCCTTCTTCTTCGTCATCTCCCTCCATGTGAGATCTTTGTCACATCTCCGGCTCAACGTCACAACAGCTCTCCCAGATCTGCCCACCTATGCTGCACCACCACCAACAAACAACCTTCTATCACCGTCAACTCCACCGCCTCACCGTCACACTTCTCACCGCTCTCCGTCAAGGATTCTATGATCAATCTCAAGTCGTTGCTTCCATTGTCTTCATCACTCCTTGAGATTGAGGGGGCGTATAGAAGAATCTAGAATAATCTAGAAGATATCAAAAATATTATGTGAATATCTTAATTCATATTTGTATCTATCTAGTTTAGGAAATATCTCTATTATATAAGTGTATGCATCATAAGCATTCTAATTATGAGAGTCAATACAATATTCTTCCAATTCATAAACTCTCATCAATCTATCAACCACTACACAGTAGACTGCATCGTGGCTGTTAGAGTAGATATATACAAATATCTTTATACGGTTATATAAGTTAGATAGAATCTTACTTGTGCATATCTCTTAAGATCTCATGAGATCTCATATGTAATCTCTATATAATGATCTCAATAATACATGGAAGGGCATCGAGCTCCATTCCAACTTACATGGTATCAGAAGCTCTAGGTCTCTCCATCGACCCCTTCTTCTAAACTTTCTTTCTTCTCTTTCTTCTTTCCTCCCTCACCTTGTTTCTTCTTGTCTTTTCTTTTCACCTCCGATGGCAAACACCACGTCTTCCTCGTCCGAGAAACCATTTGGAATCTCTCAAATTAAGGCCTATATTCCAATTGTCCTTGACATGAACAAGTTCAATTATGATGTGTGGCGTGAATTGTTCGAAACACACTGCACAACATTCAGTGTCCTCGAACATATAAACGGCACAGGAAATCCATCACTGGAAATGGAAAAAGCATGGAAAGAGCGTGATGGATTGGTCAAAATGTGGATCTACGGGACCCTCTCCGAATCATTGCTTGACACCGTGAACTATGGATCTCCATCGAGAATCTCTTTCGTGATAACAAAGAGACTCGTGCTTTGCAATTTGATCATGAGTTACGAACATCAACGATTGGTGATCAAAGTATCCATGATTATTGTAAAAAGCTGAAAACACTATCAGATCTTCTTACAAATGTTGATTCTCCCGTCACAGATCGTGTCCTCGTCATGCATCTCCTCAACGGCCTTTCTGATAAGTTTGATAACATCATCAACGTTATTAAGCACAAAGATCCGTTCCCCACATTCTCTACTGCACGCTCTATGCTGCTGATGGAGGAAGATCGTTTTGCAAAACAAGTCAAAGCCCAACCAAGCAACAACAACAGTTCGTCGGTCCCTAATGGGCTCTACACAGCGACGAAGCAAACGGACCAAACACAACATAAGAACTACAATAACCAAGGCAGAGGCAACAACAATCACGGCCGTGGCGGACGAACCAACCGCGTAAGGGGGTGTTACAACAACACTTACAACAAATCTTGGCAGCACCATTCCTATCCACAACAACAATGGTCTTACAGACCCCCACAGTGGCCTATGACTCATGGGTATATTCCGTCTCCTCCGATGCCGCAATACCAAATGCCTCCGATGTTCTCACGTCCTCAGCCTTCACAGAACAGCATCATTGGGCCAGCTCCGACCACTCGCTCTCATGAAACACACATGATTCAAACTCCATCCGCTCCCACATCCACTCCACCATCACCATACCTTCCATCGGAGTTGGCTCATGCCTTTAATACAATGGCCTTGCATGATCCAAGTGACAGTTCGTGGTACATGGATACCGGAGCAACAAACCACATCACCGCCAACCCAAGTACCCTCTGTTCTGTTTTTAATACTAGCGCTTATCCTTTTGTGACAGTCGGTAATGGATCCTATGCTACAGTTACGAAACTCGGCAATGGTTTTATTCCTTCACATTCTCGTCCTCTTCATCTTAAAAATGTTCTTGTGTATCCTTCAATCATTAAAAATTTGGTCTCTGTTTGCCGATTTTCCACCGATAACAAATGTTCTATCAAATTTGACCCTTTTGGATTTTCTGTTAAGGATCTTCGAATCAGGATGCCACTGCTCCGATGTGACAGCACTAGGCCCTTCTATGCGGTGAATCCCATTGTCAAATCCTCTTCACCGCAGGCTCTTGTTGCATCATCCACTAGTAGCACTCTTTGGCATCGTCGTTTGGGTCACCCGGGCAGCTCTGTTCTTCAATCCCTCGCTTCTTCTTGGGTTTTGGTTTTTAATAAGGCCGACATGACAACATTGTGTCATGCGTGCCAAATTGGCAAACATGTTCGCCTCCGTTTCTCTCCTTCTACCTCTGTCGTTTCTAAACCTTTTGAAATTGTTCACTCGGATATCTCGACATCTCCAGTTCCGAGTTTTGGAGGAATAAAGTTCTATGTCATATTTCTTGATCAATTCTCTAACTATGTTTTGGCTTATCCTATCAGGCGCAAGAGTGACACTTTTAGCAAGTATCTTCACTTCTCTGCTTATGTTCATACCCACATTGGATGTTCCATTCAATTTTTACAGTGCGATAATGGTGGGGAATACAACAACCGCCACTTCCTCTCTCATCTTGCGTCTGAAGGTACAAAAATTCGGTTCTCGTGTCCATACACTTCTCAGCAGAACGGTCATGCGGAGAGGATGCTTCGCACCATCAACAATTTGGTTCGAGCTATTCTTTTCCAAACTCACATGAAACCTGAGTTTTGGGCTGAAGCTCTCCACACGGCAGTTCACATTCTCAATATCCTTCCCTCTTCTTCTATTTCGAATGATGTTCCCTTTACCAAAATTTTTAATAAACCCGCATCATACGATCTTCTACGTGTGTTTGGGTGCTTATGCTATCCTAATCTTCTTTCTCAATCACCGCATAAGCTCGCTCCGAGATCTACGGCGTGTGTCTTCCTTGGTTATCCCACATATCATCGGGGATACCGCTGTCTTGATCTTACCTCTCGAAAGATCATTTTCTCGCGTCATGTGTCTTTTGACGAACACACATTTCCGTTTCAACATTCTGAGGAATCATCTCCTGCTCCCTCTCCATCCGATTCTAATCTCTCTTTTTCCCCACCTCCCATTCCCGTCATTGAGGCCCCTCCACCATTGCCGACACATTCAATGGTAACTCGGAGCAAGAATGGCATATTTAAGCCACGACAACCTCTTTGTCTCCACACGTCTGTAGTGTCTCCTCTACCTAAGGATCCTAACTGGAATGGTGCCATAGGAGAGGAATATAGCGCTCTTATTAAAAGTGGAACGTGGGACTTGGTTCCGCGGCCTGTTGCTACTAATATCGTTCGTTCTTTGTGGCTTTTCAAGCATAAGTTCAAGGCTGATGGACAACTAGAAAGATATAAGGCACGCCTTGTGGCTAATGGCAAATCACAACAACTTAGTGTTGATTGCGATGAGACGTTTAGCCCTGTCGTCAAACCTGCAACAATCTGCACTGTTCTTCACGTTGCTGTTGCCAAAGACTGGCCACTTCATCAACTAGATGTCAAAAACGCCTTCCTCCATGGTGATCTTGAGGAAACCGTGTACATGCATCAACCTCCGGGTTTCGTGGACAAGACAAAACCGGATCATGTTTGCCTTCTCAAGCGTTCCCTATATGGCCTTAAACAGGCGTCGCGGGTTTGGTATAATCGCTTTGCAACTTTTGCCAAGAAGATTGGCTTTATTCAAAGCGTCGGAGATCCGTCTCTTTTTGTCTATAGCCATGGTGACCATCTTGCCTATTTGTTACTCTACGTTGATGACATCATTTTGACAGCCTCCGCCTCTGCTCTTCTTCAGTCCATCATTGACTCTCTCAACAAAAATTTTGAGATGACTGACCTTGGCAAGCTGCATTATTTCTTTGGAATCTTCGTTACCAAGAATAACGCGGGTTTGTTTCTCCACCAACAGAACTATGCGGCTGACATTCTAGCTCCATCGTGCAAACATGACACATTGTAATCCGTGTTGTACACCAGTTGATACGAAGTCCAAGCTCACAGCCGACGGTGTACCTGTCTCAGACCCCACGTTATATCGGAGCCTTGCTGGAGCTCTCCAATACCTCTCTTTCACTCGGCCCGATATTGCGTTTGCAGTCCAACAAGTTTGCCTCTTTATGCATGATACTCGAGATCAACACTTTACTGCACTCAAACGCATTCTCCGGTACATAAAGGGCACCATCTCTCACGGACTTCAAATAAACTGCTCACCCATCACTCAACTCACAGCCTACTCCGATGCTGATTGGGTGGGGTGTCCTTCTACTCGCCGATCAACTTCCAGATATGCCGTTTTTCTCGGTGATAGCCTCATATCTTGGTCGTCTAAACGTCAAGCTACCATCTCTCATTCGAGTGTCGAGGCTGAGTATAGAGGTGCAGCTAATGTAGTAGCTGAAGCTACATGGCTTCGCAACCTTCTCTTCGAGCTTAAGTGCCCCCTGTCCAAGGCAACAATTGTGTTTTGTGAAAACATTAGTGCCGTATATCTTTCGTCTAATCCGGTCCAGCATCAATGGACGAAACATGTGGAGATAGATATACATTTCGTACGAGAACGTGTTGCACTTGGTCAGGTTTGTGTGCTGCATGTTCCATCGACTCTGCAATATGCCGATATATTCACTAAAGGGCTTCCGACACAACTATTCACCGACTTTCAGTCCAGTCTCAACGTCCGGCGGCCTCCCGATGAGACTGAGGACGCGTGATAGAGTAGATATATACAAATATCTTTATACGGTTATATAAGTTAGATAGAATCTTACTTGTGCATATCTCTTAAGATCTCATGAGATCTCATATGTAATCTCTATATAATGATCTCAATAATACATGGAAGGGCATCGAGCTCCATTCCAACTTACAGTGGAAAATGACAGGTTTTATATGGTTAGACAAGAGGAAAACAAAGCAGATGACGAAGCTAGAGAAGATTCAGAAGGCTGATCCACGCCGCTAAGGATTCGGACATGGAGATGGTGAGGAGATTTGTGGAGGAAATAGAAGCAGAGTAGAGCCGTCTCGAATCGGACAATGAGTGTGTTTGCTTGTGCCACAGTGATCACAACACTTATTGTAGTGATTCTGGCGTTGACTTTGACCAGCGACGGTTAAAAAAAAACCTCGTGAGGGTTTAGTGAGATTCAAAAGTTAAAAGAGTCGGGCTAAGATGGATTAGTTTATCTTTTTTCTTTCTTTTTTCTGTGTTTGTGTCAAGAAACCTAGAAGTTATGAAAGGTGTTTTTTATTGATTAAGATACTAAGGCGTTGCCTTATATACACAACACATCCTTGACCTAAATACAACCCAATAATTAAACATAGACAGTATATACACGCAGGCCCAATATAGCCCAATATAGCCCAATACCCCCCTCCTCAAGGTGCAGTGTGTAGATTTCGAACACCCAACTTGAAGAGGAAAGCTTAAAACTCCTTACGTCCTAGAGCTTTGGCGAGTATGTCTGCTAATTGTGAAGTTATCGAGACATGCTTGGTAGTGATAACTCCACGAATAATTTTATCTGGAATAAAGTGAGAGTCCATCCCCACGTGCTTTGTATGAGTATGAAAGACGGGGTTTGCAGCAAGACTAATAGCAGATAGGCTGTCATAATGCAAAGGGATCGGCACAGAACAATCAATACAAAGTGTGGGAAGCAGCTTACGTAGCCAAAGTAACTCACTCACTATGTCAGCCATCGCCATGTATTCAGCTTGATGTGTTGCGGTTATACCGCTTTCTAACAAATGTTTTAGATAGGTTTTCTGTGTTTTATCGAGTCTTTTCGGTGTTTTCAGTGTTTTCAAGTCATTTCAGGTAGAAATACATCTCCAGAGAAAAAAATGGATTTTTGACGAACATTCTTAGCTCAAACAGGGCACGCCTCGAAGTGGAATCAGTCAAAAAGAAGGTCACATTAAAAAGATATGGATTTTACAAATCAGGTGATAATCACATGATCTCCAACATACCCGATACAGACCTATGAGCAGTAAAAGAAGGATTCCAACCAAACTATAAGGATTTAAGCTGCAAGACAACATGTTATAGAATCTTGACTCATCAGAGGCACGCCTCGAAGTGGATTTGTATCAAAAGAGGTTCGGACGTGAAAGTTATGAATCTTACAAGTTGGCAAACCTGTCTAAGACCCGATTCGGACCTACGTGCAATAAAAGGAGGTTTTCAACCAAACCAGAAAGATTCATGATGTAAACCAACTTGTTCTAGAATCTTAACTCATCAGGAGAACGGCTTGAATTGGATTGAAGTAAAAAGGAGTTAAGACGAGGAAGTTATTGACGTTACAAGTTGGCGTACCAAAACTGCGAAGCGGATCGATCAGCAGATCGATCGATCCCGTTAATGGATCGATCGATCCCGTTCTTAGACCGATCGATCCCGACTCATCTCTCGATCCCATTTGCATCCGCTAAAGTGGGATCGATCGATCAAGAGCTCTTTTTCAAGGCAAATTCGTCGGGATCGATCGATCCACCTTGGGATCGATCGATCCCAACCCACTGAGGGTTTTGGGACCCTCCATTCCTGATTTTAAGGGCCTCTTGTCTCCACCAATGATCATATATTCGACCAAAACAGAGAAAAAGCAGGGGAGAGCAATAATTGAAGCTGGAGAAGAGGGGAGAAGAGGAGAGAAGAGAAGGGAGATGTTCTTGATATTTTTTTTTTAGTTTTACATGTTCTTAAGTTTGTTCTTGTTTTTGTTCTTGTCTTTGTTCTTGAGTTTGTTCTTGAACTTGTTCTTGAGTTTGTTCTTGATTTTCGTTCTTGTTCTTGATTTTCCCAGATTTTCATGTTCTTGTTCTTGTTCTTGTAAACTTTGGGAGAAGTTTTCTAAACTCAATCTTCTTTTGATTTATATGATTATGTCTTGTTCTTCATCTCTTTGTGTTTACCTTACTATCATGTGTGAGTAATCTCTTAGTTAGGTTGTAGGGGTTTCAAAGGAGATTCTCATGAATTGCTAATCGAATTGCTAGAATAGGGATTAGTCACTTGGTTCTTCATCTATTGTTGATCTTAATGCTGAAACTTGATTGATCACCTAGTTTCATGATCTTAGGTTTTTTAAGTGCAACGACAGTTGATTTAAAAGCCGGAAAAATCATAGATGAGCAAAACGTCCTTAGCCAACGAAAGCTGATGTTAAGGCGTTTTGTGAACTTATCAAACCCGTTCTTAATGCGTGTTTAACTTCTTGAATTCAAACGACAGTTTAGAATCTCAAGTTGTTAGACATAGTAATTAGCGTTACGACAGTAGGTTGATTATACATTAGCACTTTGAGTTCTAGACGGTGCTTAATTGCTTCTCTATTCGATTATTTGATTAGTGATTCATGTCCCCTGCGATTTTCCCTATTGCCTAACATTTTTAATCTCGTAGTTTTAAACTCGTTTTTCTTAATTGCAACCGTTTACATTCCTGTCACCAAAACAAACAAACCCCCTTTTGTCTTAGCTTAACCTGATTCCCATAGGTTTATTGTGTAACCTTGGTGTCTGTGGATTCGATCCCTCACGTACTGCTGTGATTTGATGTGCACTTGCAGTGATATTTTAGGGTTAAAATCTGAGTGTATCACAGCTCCAGCTGATGAACGGAAAATGACATCTTGCTTTTGTGTGTTCCAAGACAGAGGAGACTCGCCGAGCTGTATAAACCATCCAGTGATGGATCGACGAGTCAAATGACAAAAACTCCAGTCAGCATCACACCAAGCACAAAGTTTCAGCTCCATATTGGAACGTAAAATAATTCCTTGTCCAGGACTATCTTTTAAATAACGAATTACCCGAAGTGCAGCCTCGCAATGCGCAGGTTTCGGATCGCTCATGAACTGCGAAAGAATATGAATAACATATGACAGCTCGGTTCTAGTGTTACCAAGATAGATGAGTTGGCCAACTAAGCGATGATAGCAGGAAGGATCTGAAAAGGATTCACCATCAGCAAGTGCAAGCTTGTGATTTTGTTCTAGTGGAAAAGAAACTAGTTTGACGCCGAGAAGACCAATTTCGGAGATGATGTCTAAAGCATATTTATGTTGACACAAGTACATCCCATCACGACTACGTGCAACTTCAAGACCCAACAAAATACCTTAAGACACCAAGATCTTTCATGTGGAAGCAGGAACTCAAGTACTCTTTAAACTCATTGATAACAGCGATGGAGCTTCCAAAAATGATCAAGTCATCCACATAAACAAGAACAAGAACATCAACAACATTATCCATTGATGATGAAATCGTGTCAACCGCAACATCGACATGTGATGAATTGGAGCTTGAGGTATCGAGAGATGGAGATGAACTTACCAGAGAAATTTCAAGCAATGGTGGCTCCACTACAGATTCAGGTTGAGGTAAGACTTCTCTAACCTCATAAATTTCTCTAACCTCAGGCTGCTGATGCACAATAGGAGAATCAACACGTGAAGTGCATGGCGGGCTCATCAAAGCCATCAATATCATCTTCAAGAACACGGCAAGTTGGCAGCGAGGAAGATGGTGTAGGAGAGATGATCGGAGAAGGTGTAGCAAATGGAAATTGTTCTTCATCGAATATTACATCTCTAGAAACTGAAACAGTCCCTGTGTCTAGATTATAAACACGCCAACCTTTCTTGTTGAACGGGTAACCAACAAATACCGATTTGTGGCTACGACTAGCAAACTTATCTCCACCATGTTTTTGATTATGAACATAGCAAAGACAGCCAAATACTCGGAGATGAGACATAGGCTACCTGTCATGTGATTTGATGCCCCTGTATCAATGATCTAAGATTCAATAAAATACGTACCGGAAAGATGATTTGTGGAGCTTGCTTTTCGCTCCCCAAGTATCGTGACCAACATTCTCCATTGATTATCATTCGAACCACTTATACCCATGCGATCAGAGGTCGTGAATGTCTGGTTATGCATGGGAGAGGCAGAGACGTTGAGACCAAAGCCCGAAGAGGATCCAATGGTATTAGCTAAGCCATGATTAGAGTGATACATATCAGGCGCCTTTCCTTTCACCAAACCAGCATAAATTGTACCACGGCCAGCTCCATTAGAACCAGAATTTGCCCGACCGGATTTGTAATGTGGTTTATCTGGCCACCAAGGCGGGTAGCCTATCTTCCGAAAACAGTTTTTAGCTAAATGACCCGTTTTTGACATGTTGCACATAACCTCGTATCTCCTTTATTTTCCGCAAAGCTTCGTGGAGCAGACGTGGCTTGCACTGCAAAACTCACAGCTTTGTTCTCTATTCATACAACCAACATGTTTAGATTCTTCATCTTGTGTCAAAGTGTTATATGCTTCTTCAAGGGTCGGAAGAGGAATCCGAGAAAGGAGAGCAGATTTTACAGCACCGAACAGAGTTTCATCAAGACCCATGAGAAATTGGTGTAGTTTGTCTTCCTCACGTTCTTTTCGAACCTCCTCCATTGTTTTAGCTTGCTGGTAGTCTGCTAAACTCCTCCAAAGCTGTGTAAGCTTCCCGTAATACGCCTCAATAGCAAGACCCTTCTGTCTACAGTTTGCGAGCTCCGTCTTGAGAAGCTGAACCCGCTGTCCATTCTCCACACCAAATCGCTTTTGAATATGTGTCCAGAGCTCATGAGAGTTATCGGTATGAGAGAGCGAAGACGCAAGACTCTCGTCGATTGTGAGCTTAATCCAAGACGCAACTAGAGCATTGTTTGATGTCCAATCCTCGAAGTCAACTGAATTTTCGTCGGGCTGAGGAATAGATCCATCGACGAAACCGAACTTTTTCCTAGCTCTAAGAGCCAACCGAATGTTGGTAGCCCATTCATCGTAGTTAGGGTCGCGCAACAAAGGTTTTGAGATAAGAGTTCCCGGATTGTCACCTGAAGACAAATCATATGGTGATATCGTGCGACGTGTTTCCACACGAGCTTGCACCGTCGTAGTTTCCGTGGTGGAAGAAGTACCATTGTGCGATGTTTGATCACTCATTGCAAAGAGAAACTCTTTGAAGAAAAATCAACTAAAGTTTAGGTCAAGAACGGATTGAATAATCGACAATAACAAGGTCGAAAGATTGAAACAAAACTTTTTTGGTAGTTAGGTTATTGCTCTGATACCATGTCAAGAAACCTAGAAGTTATGAAATGTGTTTCTTATTGATTAAGATACTAAGGCGTTGCTTTATATACACAACACATCCTTGACCTAATTACAACTCAATAATTAAACATAGACAGTATATACACGCAGGCCCAATATAGCCCAATAGTTTGTTTTTTTTGTAACTTGCAAGTGTCGCTAAAATTTTTGTGTTTCAATTATTTTTACTTGGTTTTTAGTTTTTACTCTTTTGTGCACGGGGTAATTTTTTTGAAACAATATATTGATATTTGTTTTTAAAACAAAAAACAATCGTTTATCATATAATATGTATTATATTTTTAGAAAAGGAGTAACAATTAGGCCAATATTGATATCACAAATGGAATCTCTAGGTTCATTTCGGTCAAAATTAGTCTAATTTTGAAATTTTAATTTTAGCTTTTGGTTTCAATTTTCTTGTTACTGGTATTGGTTATGTTCTTATTAACCTGGTTTAACTCAAATTTAAAACTGATAGGCTAAACCAAGGAATAACCAGAGATGGTTATTGAGCCATTGAAAACATTGTTATTTCGGTCTTCCCTGATAAATACCCAAATCAAGCTAGGGTTGAGCTCAAGTACTATAAATCAAGTGTATAATGAAACCACCTAGATCTAACCCTAATTAGCGCTTACCTTTTCATATCTTATACATGAGCAAATTTCTCATCTGAACAATATATTTGTATTCCAAACGTTGCGCTTCACTTTTTTGGTGTAGATATTTTGAAACAATATTATTATTATTTTAAAACTTTAATAATATAGGATGAGTCGACCCTAACATTTAATTTCAAACAAAGCGTGTACTAATTTCGAACGCAAAACTTTTATCAATCGTCATAAACAATAAAGACATGGCAAGGAGGACTACGTTGTGAGATTGGACTACGTTGTTCAGCTTTACTTCTCTATTGTGGAGCTTCCAGCTGAGAAATAAACGATTGAACATCAATGGTGCACGATTTGTGTGGTTGTTGTATCTAAGGCGGCAGTTTCCAATGGTGCACGATGAAGAATAAAAAGATTTTCTCTATTCCCAGCTTCAAAAGGGTTCGAATTAGAGCTTGATTGTTTCTAGTTTTTAAAACAGTTTTTGGTTTTTGTTTTTAGAGAAACCACTTTTTTTTTAGCCATTCATGATTTTAACGAAAGTAGATTTCCAAAAATTTAGGGAATCTGGTTTTTGAAATTTTATTCTATTTTTTACTAGAATCTAAAATCCCTATTTGGAGTTTTTCTCCATATATTGCCGAAAGACTTTTTATTTTTATTTTTTTGTGTTATTTTTTTTTTTAATAGATAAAATACTACTATTTTTAGCTTAAACATTTTCTATATAATACTCATATCTAGCAGTCCCTCGCTATTCATCAGTCATATGCAAAACAGATAATATCTCATGATAAATATCTCTACAAATCAATCGTAGGATTTTTGGGTAAGTTTTTTTTTGTTGGTTTAATTAAGTTACATATAATATATATAGTATACATATGCTTTTATTTATTATATTACTTTATTGTATTGTAGGTATGGCAAATCTGAGGACAATCATCGAAAGAGGTATCTATTTAGTTAATATTTTTTTTTAATTGATATGTCTATGTTATCATCGTATAAAATTTAGTTGACTAATTATTTATATGTAACATTGTGAATTAAGGGAAAGATACAATGGACGGATAGAATGATTCATATCTTTCTTGAAGTATATGAATATGAGATGGAGCATATTAATTGGCGAACTGGTCCTCTTAAAAAAGAGAGTAAAACGAGAATTAGAAATGGATTCCGTGAGGAAACAGGTCATGATCTTGAATGGCTTCCGTTAAAAAATAAATATTACTCTATAAAATTTTTTTATTACCTCTATCTTCGGCTGATCCGTATGACTGGAGTTGAAACTAATTCCACCACACAAGCTATTGAAATGCACGACGAATGGTGGCAGGATCGTATTAAGGTAATATTCTCCAACATTATATCCCATCGATTATTTTTAAATAACAAATTATAATAAATTAATATTTTATTTTTTTAATATAAGAAATACCTGATGCTGCAAAGCTCTGGGCACATCCCCTTAATGATCTCGATAGATTGGATAGACTTTTTGGCAGCAAACATATTTCTACTGATGATGGATACTATCCAGGTGCTGGAGTAGATCAACGTACTGAATCTGAGACGGTTACCGAGAATGATAATGAAACAGTGAATTTAGAAGATGATTCTAATGCGCCTTCTGAAAACATGAATGCAACACCGTCTTCCTACAATCATAGTTCCAAACGGGTGTACGGAAACACTTCGCGAACTTCATCTTCAGCACGTAAACGAGAAGCAACAAAAGTTTCGCATGACTTTGTAGCGAATGAAGCTTACATGAAACGTACCGAAATTTATGAACGAGCACAAGATAACAAGTTAGAACGTGCAACTGAGTCGTTACTAACACTTCCTGGTCTTCAATATGATTCTTCTTTATATTGGGGAGCGGTGACTGTGCTTCAAAGCAACGAGACACATGCACGTGTTTATCTCACATTACCCGACGATAATGCTAGAGTTAGATATCTCGAGCGGATGACAGGAATCGATCGAGCAGTAGGATAAGCAAAGCGAACTAAAATTTTTAATTCATTTGAAAAATTATTTATTTTATTTTGGCATATTTTAATTTTTGTTTAACGTAGAATAATGATTGTTTTTTTAATTATTTATGCAATAATAAATTTTTGTCATTTTTAATAACTCATTTGTTATTTTTTTTTTTTGTTTAGAGGGAAGCATTTTACCGAATGCTTGAAGATGATG
>OVAY01002048.1:0-21516 GCA_900406395.1 Kernera saxatilis | reverse complement strand
TCTTCTTTTTTGCTTTGCCTTCGTGGAGAGGTCTCTTTGGTGTGGTATCTCCTCTCGGGTCTGTTTTGGTTCTGCTTTCTTCCGTTTCCGTGCTGCTGCTGGTGGAGTTCGGTGTTGGTCTTTCCGTTTAAGTTCCTTCGCTCATCTCTTGTCTCTTGGCGCAGTTTCGGTATCTGAGGAAGTTAGTTGAAGCTTCTCGGGTCTTCGGGTTGGTTTTGTGACTTTAAGACCTAAACTTCTCTTTCCGGTTTCCCGTCTCTTGACTTAGATTGTCTGTTTTAATTTTTCGGTTTTAGTTTCTTTTGTATTTAAACTGGCTCCGGGGATTGCTAGTTTGTCCGCCGGCTTTTGGCTTGTATTTTGATTGTAAAAAAACTTAAATTAATACAATTTCATAGATGACAAAAAAAAACTAAGCAGTACGACTATGAAAAATAAAATTGATATAATGTGTCAGTGTTTGAGGGATAGCTATGAGCCTGTCTATTTAATAGAAGTCTCCAAAAAGATATTGGAATCTCTATGCGGTTACTAGTGGTTAGAGACTGTCGGTGTTAGGTGTGTGAGCCAGCTACTGTTAGCAGAGAATAGTATTTTGTGATAATTTCATATGATAGAAAATTGATTAAATATATAATTAATGATATTGAAATTTATAAATTTGTTATTATATTTGTTTAGTGACATAAATGTAAAAATTGTACTAATCAAATAGTTTCACAATGAGCATATGGATGCACACACACACAAAAAATCCTCATGCGATTACACAAAAAAGTTTTTATTTATTTATTTATTCATTATATTCTCAGATAATATATCTGGAGTTTGACTTCCGGTCGTAACAATATGTAGATAGAAAGGAAAATATGAAGAGAAAGTACCTGCAAAAGGTGAGAGAGAGGTCTTGGTGTTGAAGCGATGAAAATGCTTGTAGAGAGGCTTTCACGTCATGCAAGGCTCTATGAGTCCAATATAACCAAACTCCGCCAATATTATTATGTGAATAATGATATGAGTGATGTAAGCGATTGGACCAACTTCGGTTATTGAAAAATAACACTTTGTAAAACCTTTTTCTACAAAATATTCAGAGATTGCTGTAACTATTGAAACCCATGGCATCGTTTTCATCCCCACGTGAATTTGGGACAATATCGATTTTCTCGAGGGGATAACTTCTGCAGTATGGATATGATATGTCAATCATTAATAATTGAAAGTGGACGTGTTGAATGGTGATTGTTTTTGAATTAATTTCTGTTTTTTAAAACTCAAAAATTCTTTTAACTTATCTTAGTTTTTGAAGACTTTGTCCTTTTAAAAACTAAGAAAACCACATCTTGTTTTTCGTTTGTATTTTTTTAGTTGAAATTTTTTTAAGATATGTAACTTTTCGTGTTGATTAAACTTAGTGTTAAAAGAGTTTTTGGCTTTTGTTCCAAGTTGAACACTAAAAGGTAAAAACCAAACACAACTTTCTCATTTAAAAAAAAAAAAAACCAATCACTAAACACCCAATCGAAAAGTACATCCATTCCCCTTTTAAGAAAAAAAGAAAATAGTTATATCGACTCTTTTAACCTTATCTTTTCTTTTTTTTTAAGTAAAATATCGAAAAACTATTTAATTTTGTTTTCTTCTAAAAAAACTAAAAATCAAAAATCTTTGACCTAAAAAAAAAAAATCTGAAATCAAATCTTTGACTAAAAAAATCCATAGCCTAAAACCAAAAACTACAAAGTTTTCATCAAAATTTTAAAAAATAATAATTAGAAAAAAAAACTGAAATCAAATGTTCTACAAAATCTCCCATTCAATCAAACTATCTAAAAATTAAGTACCTTTAGGTAAATGATCATCGTGCTTCCAATGGTAGAAGTAGAAACACCAAAGAGAGCAAAGGAGGAAGTAAATGGCGAGAATGACGATGTAATTACGAAGCAACGTCTTAACGACGTGATGCAATTTTTTGTCAAAAAAAAAAACGACATGAGGCAATGAGAAGCCTAATCGCAGAGAAGAATATTGATGTTCAGTTCGTTACGGACTGCTCCGATTTGGTGAAGATGGTGTCTACACCAACAGAGTGGCCGGCTTTTGAGATTTATCTGGAAGAGATACAAAAGAGCAAGTTTTTGTTATCTTGTTTTTCAATTATTTTGATTCCTCAAAATGCTAATGTTAGAGCGGACTTGTTAGCACGGAATGTTCGTGTCTTCCCGCATCATATTTTATATGTAAACAAATCGCCACCGAATTGGCTGTTGGAACCTTTCCATTAATATATTGTTGTTGACAAAAAAAAAAANTTTTTTTTGAAAAAAAAAAAAAAAAAAAAAAACGACATGAGGCAATCGTAACCATAACGCTGCCGGAAAACAAGTTTCGAAATTGTTACGAAATTTCACCGTTCTATATTAATGGTTTTTTTATTTAACGTCTGAATAAACTAATGCTAATATGAACGATAACCAATCAAAACATAATCTTTAGAGAATATATTGAAAAATTAATATCATAATCATCCTATAATGATTGACAAAAAAAAAGGTCATCATATAATCATATCATGCGTTACTCATCATAGTTTAAAAAAATCATATATATAAAAGGAGATGGAGCTCTCTCCGTAACATGTATCCATATATTTTAAATTAAAAACTAAAATAATAAATAATTTGTAAAAACTCTTCACTTTCTCTCATAAATTTTATCCTACAATTCTCATTTATGTCTTTCATTAATCTTTTTTAATAACTCATATTAAATTTATTCATGATTCATTGAAACTATATATCTAATTTATTCTATATTCTCTTATTTTCAAGTCCGAGAAAGAAGAAAAATGGCTGAGAGAACTTTTCACATTACTTGGAAGTCAATTATATGTGATTATGTTGTTTATAAGATTGAGAAAAAACTCAGTAACGTATAAATATTTTATTAAATAAGCTTTAAGATTGATCGATCATATATCAATGGTTACTTTGATGATTATTTGATTGCATTTCAAGTCTTTTAGTAAAATTCTACAGGTCGATGGTAGTCTTACGAGTTACTTCTAAATTAATATTACTTATATCATTAAGTATTTGTTTCTTATTTTGTTTTGTTCTATGAGAAAGTCATGAACACTATAATAATGTTTTTGATAATGATTAATGAATTAAGGTTATATAAGTTAAACCTAATGCTCTGCGAAAATGAGTTTTTCAAAATTATCTAATATAAATTATAATATATTCAAATAAATTAAATATAAGATTAGAAAAATAAATTATTTTTCTGAAAGAAAAACATAGAATTTTGAATCAAAATCTATGCAATCAATATTAACATATTAACAAAAAATAGTTATATAAAAGCTGCGCGGATATTGGTCTAGTTTACATAAAAAGTTAAAAACCTTAAAAATATTGAAACAGTGATCAGGACTAATTTTGGTTCGGTTCAAGGAAGAACATAGGCTGGTGATGACTCAGTAAAGAGCTCTCAAGAAGGGAGGAAGAAACAGCTCAGCTCACTCACATCAACTTAAGGACAGAGAAGAACCAGAACAGAGGTTGTATTCAGTTGCAGTTGCAGAAGCAGTTTCCGTTGGAACAGAAACACGTCTGTCGGAACAACAAAAGCAGCTGCAGAGACTACAACAGAGACCATTGACGCAGAGCAAACAAGAAAGACATATACAGTTACAAAGAATGTAACAGAGGCAACAACAAAGACTGTCACAGAAGTTGTTGCAAAGGCGTAAAAGTATGATTCTTACTAGTGTTGAAAGGAAGCTTACGTTATAGCTTAAGAGACACTAAGAGAAGGTTCTTGAGTTGCTTTAGTAGTTGAACTAGCTGTTTAGCTCAGGGTTACGGTGTGTAACCAAGTATGCGAGTGAGCTATCTCCACTATGTTTCCCTTCCCTGAGACGTAGGTATCTCCATACTATTAGATTTCACTGCTTTGGAGGAGAAAATAAGTCTAGCATCTTCTAATCTCTATTTTTCTCAGCATTCTCAGTGCTTACATGAAAACCATAGTTTCCTTGATATGCATAATAGTTCCATCTTCTCTCGGTCTCGAGTTCATTGATTTCTTCCATTGCAGATAGGTAGAGCCACCAGTATTCTGGTTAGACAATATTTAATATTATATAACTCTTCAATATATATATACACATGCATTGGTCAAAACATAATATAACATTCATAAGAACAATAATACAAAGTTTTTATTAATTACAATAGGCCTTATCATTCTTTAAGTTTCACGACGACATTTGATAGAACATAAGTATACACTAACTCCGGCCTTGGAAAGCTTAAGAATGGAAGGGAGCTTACATCTAGAGTTACACACAAAGCAAAATGGTCTACAACTAGAGGTGTTGGATATTGCTTTTGTATTCCATAACGTAGAATGAGAACCTGGCATGATATATGAGAAGTCTCCCACAAGCATGAAATATGTAATGTGGTCCCACAATCATTGCATCTATAGAACCATTCCTTTGGATTCACTTTTGTTTCACATGCCTCACACCAATATTCACTATCCACATTCATGTCACCAAAAGACAAGAAGAGAGGATGATCATCGTATCTGTTATTCATTACCTTTTTCGGTAAAAGAGCACACTTGGCTTCCAAACTATAGTCACACTCATCACATCTAAAGACTGAACTCTTCTTCCCACATCTACTACAATGCTTATATGTAGAAGAGTAGTATAAAGGATGTTGATGGCTTCCGTGCTCAAGTGTATCTGAAATTGCAGCGCATCGTACATCTATAGTCACTGAAAAGCTAGATTTGTACCTGAAACCGGTGAATTCTTGTAAACAAAGCGAACATTGATGAACGTCATAATCAGATATAAGTAGTGTGAATGGCAGGTTGTTGAACATATGACGTTTCTTCCGTGGATGGTTAGCACATTTTTCGTGGAGAATAAAATTACATTGCTCGCAACTGTAGAACGGTTCTGATAAAATCTGGAGGACACATGCTTCACAAGCTATGTTTTCTAGTTGAATTCGGCCATGACCATTCTTGTTGATTCGTAAGTTATGATCATGGCTGAAATGTTTTATAGTGTTATCATCAATCACCTCGAATGGGGGAATTTCCTCTTCTTCAGGCATCCCTTCCATCTCTATCATGTCCCATACATCTTCTCTCGTTGCGCATCGTGAATGAACAGCAAAACTAGGACATTTAACGCAAGTATAAGCCCCATAGAACCCATCGACCTTTTTACGGCAAACTGTGCATTTCCACTCTCCATGTCCAAGGCGACGAGTGTAAGAGATGCGGTGATCGTGGCGGTTGATGTTTATGACACGGGGTAAATCGATACATTGTCGATGAATCATGAAATTACATTGAAGACAGAAATAAGGGCTTCGGTCACCTAGCGTCCCACAAGCATTGCAAGTGAAATCGATGCGTCTTGGAACAAGATGAAGCTGATGTTCATGGGTCGTCGGACTTTCAACACCAACCGGTGGTGGGTTTTTCATACATGCTCTGCATATGATGAAATTACACACGTCACAGTGGTGAAGGGTGTGATGGTGAATGCCATCAAACTTCTCCTCGCAAAGAAGGCATTTCTTGTCGGCGTAATCAGGTGCTTCTTCAAATGTAAGGAGCTTGAGTGGGTGTTGGAGGTGGGAAATGTGGTTTGCTTCTGGAAAATACTCGGCACATTCCACATGGAAGACTATTTTACATTGCGAACATCCATAACATAGTTTTCCATAGAAAAGTGGAGAGTCACACGTTTTGCACTTTCTCATTCTCACACGCTTGGAAGAGTTCCATACATCAAAGAGTTTAAGTGGATGCTCGTCCACATTGGAGTTTTCACGAATAAAAAGTGGGGCAGCTCCCTTCGCACAATGTAAATCCAACTTGAAATCACAGATTGAACATATATAGATAGAGGTTTCTCTAGACAGATGAATTCCACAATGACTACATGCAGATACTTTGTCACATAGGCGCAGCTTGAGAGGATGATCGCGATGAGAAAAATGTTTGATTTCTGGTAAAGACTCAGCACACTCTCTATGAAACGCAGGATTTTCACACCCCAATTCATTGCAACGGTAGCCTCCATAAATGTAACCATCAGAACCACACCCCTTACAGCCGGGACGAGAAAAAAACCGAGTAATAGGTAACAAAGGATGTTTATGAATTGGTAGCTCTACTTTTTCCATGGTGATTTGATTTCCAAAATCCAAATCAAGTCCAAGCTCTCTTTTGCTGTGGTTTCAGAGTGTTTTTTTTCTCTTTTGGATTTTTCAAAAACTATGATCCTTGTTATAAAATAAGGGCCACACAGCCCACACACCACGTGAAATGGTTCTTGCTATAACAACTAACATTAATTAGTTAAGATTATATACTTAAATTAATCCCACACCACGTGAAATGGTTCTTGCTATAACAACTAACATTAATTAGTTAAGATTATATACGTAAATTAATCCCACACCACGTGAAATGGTTCTTTCCCATTGAGATCCATTGACATTTCTAGAAAACTAAAGTCTGAAGAAACCTGTACTTTCTACGTTTTATTCATTATTGTAATCTTCTCAATGTTAACATTATCTTGT
Source organism: Kernera saxatilis (assembly GCA_900406395.1). NCBI lineage: Eukaryota > Viridiplantae > Streptophyta > Magnoliopsida > Brassicales > Brassicaceae > Kernera > Kernera saxatilis. The sequence continues at coordinate 14,890 of OVAY01002048.1, read as the reverse complement.
TGGTAAACAGCCAAATCCAATTGTAATTAGTTGAAACCGAAGGTTCCTTGGTACAGAGCGGTATGGTTCAGCCAATCAATTCCCCGATATGCCTTCATAACGTGGCTAGCGATCAGAGACAGACTCTCCAATGAAGAAAGAACTTGGGGACAAGTTCAAGCTTGCACTCTTTATGGTGAATGGAATGAGACGAGAGATCATTTACTTTTCGCTTGTCCTTTCTTCTTCAATGTTTGGAGCTCTATGATCTGTTTTTTGAAGTTTTAATGCTCTGTTTTTATTTTAACAGACCTTCTCAAAAACTCATTCAAATCATTCAAAAAGATAAAAAAATAAAAATCCTTCGGATTAAAAGTTCCTCTTGTTCGAAACCATCGGCAAAAAAATCTCCATGCTTGGTTGAATCTTTGTATTTCTTATTATGTATTAAGAAAATATAGTACTGTACTTTCAATCGGTATATGGTACATAACTTATCAATGTCACAAACTACCTTAACAACTTTTCCAGTTTTGATTACATTTGGGATTTTGTAAGAAAAATGAATCTCTTAGAGCTTAAACCAGTCGCCGCTTTTTTGTTATTTTTCTTAAGATTTAAAATCCGGTTGCTTAATTATGTTGCTAGCATCTCCACAAGCTCTCTTAAAGTTGCCTTAGCCACCTGTCTCATCCGTTATCTGATCTGTCCCTTCCGACATCTGGCGCTCCTTGCCGGAGCCATGAGAGGATGATGTTGGTGTTTTCTTGATTCGTTAGTCCTCTGGTCAGCCTTCTCTGTTGCTCTATGTGGGGATGATGGCGAGTCTCTTAGTCTTAGGTTGTGGGGGAAGTGGATCTGATTCCTTGGCGTCTCTATGCTCTGCGATATGCCCTACTCATCGTCATTTTGACTCCTTGTCGTTTTGTGAGTTGCCTTCAAGTCAGCTTTTGCTCCTCAGTGGCTCAACTTCTGGGTCCTCTCACCTATGTCTCTTCCCCGGAGGTGCTTCTACAGAGGCGTTCAAACGTCATTATTTTTGAAATTGCCGCTTTCGAAAGAAGTACGGGGAATTAGACACTTAGTCTTAGTTCTTTCTTGCCGGAATGAGAATATAGGTTCTTTTTATTTGGAAGGTGGTATTAATTCGTTATAGGAAGTTTCGCTAGACGTCTAGCATTTGGCTTTGTTGACTTAAGCTTGAAGATAGCTTGAGTCATAAGTTATCCTAATTCTATCAAGTTATGGTTTTCAAAAGGATTAGGATTAGAAAGTATATTTAGGAGTTATCTAAATATATTAATTGTCTAATAGGATTAGGAATTGTCTAGTCTTCTCTCAATATATAAGGAGATGCCAAGTTGTGGTATAACTTACGAGATTTGAAAGATTGAGAAAGCTTTAGTTTTTTTAGTTAGTTTTCTAAAGCAGTAAAGGTGTATGTTTTTATTATTGATCTAAGTGTTTAATTCAATAATGGGTATAAGAGCATATTGAATTAAGCATCCTAGGTGTGTCAACGTGAAGAAGAACTTTGCTCACGAAACAGAGCATTCGACGAAGTTGCGTCAAAAGCTCGAACGGTCTCAACAGAGTACGTTGAGGCAAACTACGGAGAAGACAACACTAAGCGAGAGAAGTCGTTTTGTGAAGTCAAAACATGGGTGATATAGTTGCGGCAACAAACAAAGGAGAGTGTTCCTTCGTCTATACAATGTCTGATGCTCAATATCACTAACTACAGTATGGTCCATGCGTATGAAAGTAGCGCTCAAAGTGCATAAAGTATGGGAGACTATCGAGCCAGGAACAGATGATGGAGACAAGAACGATATGGCTAGAGCTCTCCTATTCCAATCAATACCGGAAGCCAGGACCAGCCCTGAGATAAATGGGGCTTGAAACAAAATATAAAAAGGGGCCACTCTTTCGTAATATCAATGATTGTAGGATTCAGATGTGACGATGAGAGGAAGAAGCGTAAGAGTCAGAGTCAGAGTAGAAGAAACTGGAAGCGCAAGGTTTTTTTTTTTTCAATTTCATAGATTTTTTTTCAGATTAATTGGGCCAATTTATTTGTATATTTTCATTGGGCTTATACACATAAAAGAAAAAACGATTTGTTACTCTATGTTATGACCAAAATCGTTTATTAGATGTATACATATATTTGAACCCAAAAAAAAAAAAATTTGTTTTATAAATGGGCCTCTTAAAATTTGTGGCCAAGGCAAATGTTTCATTGGGTTCTGCCGAGGGTCGGCCCTGCCGGAAACATTAATCTTACAAGTCAAAGTCAAAGACAATCCAAATAGCATATTCCAAAAGTTAAACACAAACCGAATCCAACATTCCAAGGGGATTAGGAGATTAGGGATTAGAAGCGGGAACAAGCGTCGGATATTATGGGTACCCGATCGGATTTCGGTTTTTAACCGATCCGAACAGATACCCGAAGCGAAATCAAAAGTAGTACCGATCGGGTAATTGAGCGGATCCGGTTCCGATCCGATCCGGGTTTTTTTGGTTCGGATCCAGATAATATGCCATGACCTAAACCTTGAGACCTCAAAAGCTGTTTGGGATGCAATATAAGCAAGACATGAAGGAGCTGATAGGGTAAAAGAAGCTAGACTACAAAATTTGACGGCTGAGTTTGATAGAATGGAGATTAAAGAAACTGGCACAATCGATGATTTTGTTGGTAAACTTTCAGAATTGTCCACAAAATCAGCAGCTTTGAGAAAATATTGAAGAACCAAAAATTGTTAAGAAAGTTTCTTAAGAGTCTACCACGGAGAAGATACATACATATCAATGCCGCCCTTGAACAAGTTGTTGATGAAGAAAGAATTTGTGATGAAGAAGATCAACAAGATGATCAAGGAAAACTTATGTATGCTAACATGGACTCGCAACCGTATCAAGAAAATTATGGTGCAGGTTGAGGTAGAGGTTTTCCGGACGGGGAAGAGGACGCGGGCACTACGGCGACCAACAAAACGGAGGTTATAGACAAGGAAGCGATAAGTCCAAAGTGGTGTGTTACCGGTGTGACAAGACAGGACATTATGCATCCAATTGTCTCGATAGGTTGCTTAAACTCCAAGAAACACATCAGAATGAAGATGATGACACTCAACAGGCTGACGAATTAATGATGCATGAGGTGGTGTATCTCAATGAAAGGAATGTGAAGCCAAACGAATTTGAAGCGCATTCAGTTGGATATAATGTTTGGTATTTAGACAATGGGGTTAGTTACCAAATGACTGGAAATCGTGCTTATTTTTCTAAGATTGACTAGAAGGTCACGGGAAAAGTAAGGTTTTACGACTATTCTCACATAGACATAAAAGGAAAAGGTTCAATGTGAAAGAATGTCCCACATCGAAAGGTGGGAGGGATCTTTAGTAATATATAAGGGATATGGGCAATCCACTCAAAGCCAATTGGTTTTGAGTTGGAAGCCCATAGAACTTAACATGGTATTAGAGCCTGAACACACGCTGCTCCATCCGAACCAAAATCTATCTGGCCCAAGAAAGGCCCGATAGATCTGACATGAAATCGACCCAACACAAAATTAGTCCGGGCGATCTAACCCGAAATTAATTCTATAATATGATATTGTCGAGATTAATGGCTAGACAGGCCATTATCTCGAGGGGGCGTGTGAAAGAATGTCCACATAGAAAGTTGGGAGGGATCTTGAGTAATATATAAGGGATATGGGCCAATCCACTCATTGCCAATTGGTTTAGAGTTGGAAGCCCATAGAACTTAACATTCAATTCACTTTGTGAGTAAGAACGGCGAACGGAAGGTATTGGCTGATGTCTATTTTATACCGGTCTTAAGAAGCAATATTATAAGTCTTGGACAGGCCACATAATCGGGATGTAACGTTATAATGAGAGAGGATTATTTGACATTGTATAATCGAGATGGTAAACTGTCGGTGAGGGCGAAGAGGTCTAAAAATCGGTTATACAAGGTACTCATGGAAGTTGAGAATACTAAGTGCCTACAGCTTATGGCATTAAGTGATTCAACAAGGTGGCATACAAAATTGGGGCACATTGGCTTATAAACCGTGAAGTCAATGGTAAAGAAGGAGTTAGTCATCAGCATACCTAGTATTTCAATTGAGAAGGAAACGTGTGCTTCATGTTTGCTTGGGAAGCAAGTAAGGCGAGTCTTTCCCCAAGCAACATCATATCACGCCACTCATATACTTGAACTCATACATGGAGATCTCTGTGGACCCATTACACCCTTTACGGCTGCACGAAACATGTATATATTCGTGTTAATTGATGATCACTCTCGTTACATGTGGTCGTTTCTCTTGAAAGAAAAAAGTGAGGCCTTCGATAAATTCAAGAAGTTTAAGGCGGTAGTCGAACAAGAAACGGGAGTTACTATCAAGACGTTTCGAACAGAAAGGGGTGGCGAATTTGTGTCCCAAGAGTTTCAAATGTTTGTGACAACTCTGGCATCAGAAGGCACTTAACCGCACCGTACTCTCCTAAAAAAATGGAGTAGTTGAAAGAAGAAACATGACACTATTGGAGATGACTAGGAGTATCTTAAAGCATATGAGCATACCAAACTATCTATGGGGAGAAGCAGTGAGACATGCTACCTATCTCATAAATAGAGTCGCAACGAGAGCTTTGGTCGCACAAACTCCATACGAAGTTTTCAACAGCAAGAAACCAAATGTTGAGCATTTACATGTGTTTGGGTGTATCGGCTATGCAAAAACAGAGACTCCACACTTGAAAAAATTGGATGATAGATCACGAGCACTTGTGCATTTAGGAACAGAACCAAGATCAAAAGCCTATCGATTGTTGGATCCTACAAGCCGTAAGATAGTAGTAAGCAGAGACATGATCTTTGATGAAAGCAAGAGTTGGAAGTGGAAAAATTTAGGGAGAGAACCCGATGATGACCCTGGAATGTTTAAATTCAGCTTCGGAGAATTTGGAAATAATGGCATAAGGGAAGATAACGTTGCCAGAGAAACAGAGGGAAACGAAGAAGACGACGTTGACGATGAGGTCACCGTAGAAGAAGATGTTTTTCCTAGATTTGAAAGAGATGATGTTGAGGGACAAGAGCAGCTCCAGCCTCCATTAAGAAAATCAATAAGATAGAGTACGAGAACGAGCTACTTGGATGATTATGTTCTACTAGCCGAGCTCGAAAGTGAACGTCTCTTGCTGATGATAAACGAAGAACCATGGAATTTTAATGAGGCAAAAGAATCGAAATTATGGAAAGAGGCATGCGAAGAAGAAATATCATCGATCACAAAGAAAAAGGCGTGGAACTTAGTTGATCTCCCCGTCGGAGCTAAACCAATGGGGTTTAAATGGGTCTTTAAAATAAAACGCAATTCCGATGGTAGCATAAATACGTACAAAGCGAGGCTCGTGGCGAAAGGTTATGTACAAAGATACTGAATACACTTTGATGAGGTATTTTCTCCGGTAGCACGCATTAAAACAATTCAGTTCATCATTGCTCTAGCGGCTTCGAATGGTTGGGAGGTGCATCACCTTGATGTAAAAACTGCGTTTCTTCATGGCGAGTTGAAAGAAGTAGTTTATGTTACTCAGCCTGAAGGGATTGTGACCAAAGGAAGTGAAGGCAAAGTGTATAAGTTAAATAAATCACTCTATGGGCTAAGACAAGCACCAAGGGCATGGAATAACAAGCTGAATAAAATTCTTAGAGAATTGAATTTTTTTAAGTGCTCAAAGGAACCTTTGTTGTATCGAAAGCAGGAGAAGGAGCATCTTCTTCTTGTGTGGACGACTTGCTTGTCACGAGATCTAGTTTAAACATAATACTTGAGTTCAAAAGAGGAATGGCAGCTAAATTTGAGATGAATGATCTTGGAAGGTTGACTTACTATCTCGGCATTGAAGTACTTCAACATGAAGGTGGTATTATGTTAAAACAAGAGAGATATGCAACAAATATTCTGGGAGAAGCCGGAATGGAAGGATGCAATGCAGTTCACGTACCAATGGACTCAGGTTTCAAGTTGTCTAAAGCACAAGAAGAGCGATGCATCGACTAGAAAGAGTATAAAAGAAATATTGGGTGTCTTCGATATTTGCTTCATACACGGCCATACCTCACTTATTGTGTTGGTGTGTTAAATAGATACATGCAAGAACCAAAGGAATCTCATAAAGCAGCATTGAAGCAAATTCTAAGGTACTTGCGNTTTATCTTTAACTATATACGTGTATGTCTCCATCGCTCTTCGGGAGCGTTTTAGCTCTTCGGGAGCTTCCGATAATTTTTGCATTATTTAAAATATATATATAATATATATATATATATATATATATATATATATATATTATATATATATATATATCATTTTACGGACATGAATATATATATATTGTCAATATCATTTTGCGGATATGAATCTTCGTTATTAATTTATGAATTATTGGTGTACAATGCATTATCATTATATTGCAGCATTGAATAACTGTTATGTTATGATAACAAAATCACTTTGTAGATATGAATTTTCTTCATAAATTTATGAGAATAATTGATCTATAATGTTTTTTTTTTTTGCTAAAAAAATTACATCTATAATGTTCTTTGTCATTACATGCAGTCTTGACTTACTAGTCACTTTCTGGTTTGATTTCTATTTGGCTCAATTTACAAGTTATTTTTTTTTTCGGGATGGATTGATATAACCGGATTAGACATCCTAGTGGATAGAGAAGTGTACTCTTCATTTTTGTAGTCTTCATAAAGAAGTCTACCTGTTAATAGAGAAGATCTTATATATATGGCAAGTCTATTATGAGTGAAGATTGTGTCTTCTATCTGGTATTTCTCTAAGTTCTCTTAAGACTCTAAGTGAAAAAGAGAGTTCTAGTCGGTTAGACTAAACCTAAACCGGATTTTATTGGTTATGTATTTGGCTGAGATATAAAACCTGTAGACTTAGAGTTAGATCATTATCGAATCCGAGATTCTAGGGTTCGAGAGAGGAAGAGAGAGAGAGTGAAAGGTTCTTTGTAATCGGAGAAAAAAGGAGCTCGGTCTTGAGCTGGTTCTAGTGGATTCCGGAAATCTGAACTCATAAAATCTCATGTGTTCTTTCGTTTCTGTTCATCTTATCTTTTCTTTCTTCAAGTTCTTGCAAAGCCGATTCGAGCTTAGAATCGCATAAAGTGGTATCAGAGCCAGGTTCGCCTAGGAAGATTCGTAAGAGATCGATTCAGAATATCGAAGTCGAAGATGTCAGGTACCAGATCTGAGGTCGATCGATTCGACGGGACCGGAGACATTTCTCTGTGGAAACGAAGAATGTACGCACATCTCAGCGTACTAGGATTGAAGGATGTTCTTGTCTAGAAAGCCTCAAGTCAGGAGCTAAGAGACAATGACGAGAAGGATCTAGATAAGAAAAAGAAACGGATCGAAGAGAAGTTTGCCAGATCGGTTCGATGTGAAAAAACGATGAACTTGATGATGCTTAATGTTGGAGATCACGTTCTCCGCAAGATCGAAGGATGCACTACAGCATCAGAAACATGTAGTCTACTAGAGAGTTTTTACATATCCAAGTCACCCCCGAACCGAGTCCACTCACAGCTCAAGCTCTACGGGTTCAGAATGGAGGACAATCGAACAATCGATGAGAACATTGACGATTGATTGAAGTTAGTCGGGGACCTTAATCATCTGAGCATTGAGGTTCCAGACGAGGTACAAGCGATCTTACTCCTAAACTCGCTACCTCAGAAATACAACTCTCTCATACAAACACTCAAGTATAGTAGAAAAGTTATAAAACTCGAGGATGTTGCGAGTTCAACAAGGTCAAGAGAGAAAGAACTCAAAGATCAACTAGGTTCTAAAAACAGTTCAGAAGTATAATTCGTCAGAGGGAGAACATAGACCAGAAGCTTCGGGTCAGGAATGAGTAAGAATAACATATCAAGATCCAGGTCTAAAGATGGGAAGAAAATTTGTTGGATTTGTGGTAAGGAAGGACATTTCAAGAAGCAGTGTTACAAATGGATTGAACGCAACAAAGGAAAGAATCAATCTCAAGAAAGAGCAGACTCATCATTAGCCAAGGATGATGCTCAAGATTTGGTGTGTCTAATTGCAGATGAGGTTAATTTAACTCAGGGCGAGATTGATCTGGAGACATGGGTGTTAGACTCAGCTTGCTCTTTTCACATGACACCTAGAAGAGACGTCTTCATTGAATTCAGCGAGTCATCTAAGGACGGGTAAGAATGGCAAACAACACTCACTCACAGGTTAAGGGTATCGGGTCTGTAAGGTTCAAGAATTTGGATGGTACTACTTTTGTGTTACATGATGTGAGATATATGCCGGATATTGGGAGGAATTTGATATCAGTAGGAACCCTGGAAAAGAAAGGCTGTGAATTCAGAAGAGGAAATGGAGTCTGGAAAATATCAAAGGGGTGCATGATCATAATGAAAGGAAAGCGACAAGGAGATGATACTCTTGACATTCTTCAAGGGTCGGCGATGATTGCAGAAGCGTGTACAGCAGTGTCAGAAGTTTCAGTTCAGAGTATTGTCAACGAAGACAAGACGAGGCTATGGCATAGCAGACTCGGTCACGTAGGTCAGAAAGGGATGGATGTCTTGGCAAAGAAAGGTTGTTTTGGGACAGACAAGATATATGAGATCAAGTTTTGTGAAGACTATGTCATTGGAACGTCACATAAGATTGGTTTTGGACTAGCTCAACATGTGACCAAAGACAAACTGGATTACATCCACTCTGACTTATAGGGATCTCCCAATGTCCCTATGAGTCTCGAAAAGTGTCAATACTTCATCTCATTCACAGACGATTGGTCGAGAAAGGTGTGGATTTATTTTTTAAGAACCAAGGACGAAGCATTCATAAAATTTGTCGAATGGAAGAAGATGTTTGAAATTCAATTTGAGAGGAAGGTAAAGAAACTCCGCACTGCTAATGGTCTTGAATTTTGTAACTTAAGATTCGACCAGTTTTGCAGAGCATAAGCTATTGTCAGACATAGGACGTGCACGTACACTCCTCAACAGAACATAGTAGCTGAAAGAATCAACAGGACAATAATGAACAAAGTTAGAAATATGTTAAGCGAGAGTGCTTTAGAACAAAGGTTTTGGGCTGAAGCAGCATCAACATCAGTCTACTTCCTCTGTTATAGACTTCCGTATTCTAGAAGAGATGTGGACTTCAGCAGTTCCTAATATCTCAGGCATAAGAAAATTTTGGATGTGTGGTCTATGTTCATTCAGACGAAGGCAAGCTAAGTCCAAGAGCCAAGAGAAGGGCCTTCACAGGGTATCCAGAAGGAGTCAAACGCTTTAGAGTATGGTTAGCAGAAGAAAACAAGTGTGTTATAAGCCGCAATGTCGCCTTCAGAGAAGAATTGGTGTACAAGGATCTCAAGTCAGAGACACATACAGGTACACATAAAGATTTGTCTATTACTAATAAGTTTGTGAGTTTTGATATTGCAGGTAATGATGGGGAAAAGGAAACTGAAGCTCAAGGTGGAGCTATCACAACAAATGATCAGATAGAAACAAGCACTGAGGTTCAAGATGGAGTCTTAGAGGGATCAGAGAACGTCAATCAGGATCTCAGTTAATATCACTTGGCCAGAGATCGCCCCAGAAGGCAGTCAAAACCTCCAAGCAGATTGAATGACTATGAGGTATATAACAACGATGATGATAGTGAAGACATAGCTGGGTATGTATACTTCATGACTAAAGATGCAGGCAGTCCAGAGCCAACAAGTTTTCAAGAAGCCCTAGCTGATGCAGATAGCGATAAATTGCTGGTAGCATCAGATGAGGAAATGAAATCATTACTGAAAAATAAGACATGGATTCTAATGGACAGAGTAAAGACGCAAATACCGATTGGTTGCAAGTGGGTGTTCAAGAGAAAAGCAGGGATTACGGGGGTTGAAGGTCCAAGGTTTAAAGCAAGGCTAGTGGCTAAAGGTTATTCTCAGAAGAAGGGAATAGATTACAAGGAAATATTCTCTCCAGTAGTCAAACACGTCTCAATCAGATTTCTTCTGTCGATGGTGGTTCATTTTGACTTGGAAATTCAACAAATTGACGTCAAGACAACTTTTCTCCATGGGTACCTAGATGAGACTATCTACATGGAGCAGCCTGAGGGTTACATTGATAAGAATCATCCAGAAAAGGTTTGTGTAGTGAACAAATCGCTGTATGGTCTGAAACAGTCGCCAAGGCAATGGAACAATAGATTTGACGAATTCATGCAGAGGAGTGGGTATAGTAAGAGTGACTATGACAGCTGTGTATACTTCAAAAGGCTTAACAGTGGTGAATATGTCTATCTACTTCTTTACGTAGATGACATATTAATTGCATCTAAGGACAAGATGCAGATGAACAATTTAAAGGCTTTGCTTGAATCATAATTTGACATGAAGGATTTGGGAGATGCTAAGAAGATTCTGGGAATGCAAATCACCAGAGATAGAGTTAAAGGTGAGCTTACCATCTCACAGGAAGGTTATCTTCAAAAGGTTCTCGGTAACTTCAATATGGATCAGTCTAAGCCAGTGGCGACACCAATGGGAGTTCACTTCAAGTTAAAAGTAGCTAGCGAAAGAGAAGCTCAGAGTCAGTTTGAAGATATGAAGAACATACCTTATCAAAGCGCAGTTGGGAGTTTAATGTACTCCATGATTGGAACAAGACCAGATTTATCATTTTCTGTTGGCCTAGTTTGCAGGTATATGAGTAATCCTATAAAGGAGCATTGGCTTGCAGTGAAGTGGGATCTCAGATACATAAACGATTCACTAAAGAGAAAGCTTTTCTACAGAGAGGATGGTGAGTTTGTTCTCAGGGGTTATAGCGACTCAGATTACGCAGCCGACTATAATAGAAGTTGGTCTACTTCAGAAATGGTTTTCACAGTTGGTGGCAACTCGATAAGCTGGAGGTCAAGTTTGCTGAAAGTTGTGGCTCTTTCAACTACAGAGGCTGAGTACATGGCCTTACATGAAGCGGCTAAGGAAGCGGTATGGTTGAAAGGACTGATGAATGAACTGGGTTTTAAACAGAAGGCAGTAACAATTCATTGTGATTCTCAAAGTGCTATTGCACTGTCTAAAAATGTTGTGCATCATAAGAGGACCAAGCATATTCAGGTCAAATATCATTTCATCAGAGAATAAAAGGTTCTTTGTAATCAGAGAAGAAAGGAGCTCAATCTTGAGCTAGTTCTAATGGATTACAGGAGATACTTCCGGTGAGATGTAGGAGGCAACTCTGTTGAATCACCATTTAATATTGCTTCTCAGACATGGTTTTGTTTCCTGGATGTGACAAAAATATATGTAATTTTATGTGTATAGCCACGAAATCGCCACAAAAAAACCATTAAAAGGTCGATATAGCCATACAAAAAATTAGCACGAAGCAATAGTCATGAAAATTTTTTCGTGCCTATAACTTCGTGACTAACTTTTTCGTGGCTATTTTGACTATTTTGTAGTTTTTGGAGTTTCTCATGGTTTTTTCGGTGGGTTTTATAAAAAGTCAAGACAAAACCATGGCTATACGTATAATTTTTTACTAGTTAATTTGTGTTAACTAATTTGTAGATGATGGATTAGATCCTAAACAAATACCACATTTTTATGATCATAAATCTTGAGTAAAAAATTTGGGTTTCTCTTATCCGAAATTCATTAAGGAGCCAGCAACACTTTTCTTTTTAACCTTGAATTGGTCAAAATATTCAAATTTTTAAGTTTTCATAGCGAATTAGTTCAACTGCAAAGTATAGGCTATAGCTATGTTTAAGTGTTGAAGTTCGAGTCGAAAACGTATATGATTTTATTCCAAAAACTGTTTACATCCACGAGTATAGTAATGAAAAATTCAATAAGAAATGTTGTTTTTATTACCTTTGCCAAAAGAAATGTACCCACTTATTTGTATCTAAATCACCTACTCCTTCCCTTATATTCTCTTTTACATCTCAACAAACACAAAAACAAGAAGAAAAAAAAAAGTTTCCTCTGAAATCTTGTTTGGTTCTAGACTCACTCTCAATGCATTTGTAAGTTCAACGCTACCAAATTTCTCAATAATCTAATCCGAAATAGAAGTCCAAATGCATTCAAAGGCCTCAAACTCCAACCTATCATTACTAACCCTTCTCACTGGCCATCTCAGTTCACTAATCTCTTCAAACATCTCATTCCCATCATCTATGACCGGGAAAAGAGATCCCGGTAGACTCCAATCGAGAGAGGTTGAGATCATGCTCTCTTTCATCCACGGGAACTCAAACACTCCGAAACTCTCCTGCCCACATTTCTCATCACTCCCGCTTGATCTCTTCTCGTCTATTATCTTGTTTTCCTCAGGATTTACGTCGATAATGTTGTTGATCACATGTCTCTTTTTGTTCTTCTTCATATGCTCGTCTATTTTCTTGCGTTTATGGCTTTTTGACGAACCCTCCATCGATCAAAAACGTATGATTGATGAGATTAGGAGTAGAATAATGAAGATTAAATATATAAAAATGCAAATCAAAAGGGCAGAGGAGGAGAGGGAGTCACGCCTTCTTACCCGTATGCATCTGTCATTTAGCATTCTTAAAAGCAAACCAACCAAAATCCTTTTTGTGTTGTTTTCGTGTCTTCCTTCTTTTACGTTCTCATTTCTCTCTCTCCCAACCACACAAAGCAATGAAAAAACGTTTTGAGATATCAAAGGACGATGAGGTGGAACATTAAGAAACAAACGGCTATTTTTAGCATTCTTTTACTCCACTCACTACTCATCAAATACTCATGATCACTTTTGTAGATATAACTAAGATAAAAATAGAACACACGTTATTATTCTAGCTTAACATCAAAATTATATTACTTTAACAGGAATTTATGTTTGTTATAAAGGAAGGATCCCAATCGTCGATCTTTCTTTTAGTAGTTATAGATATAGTAATATGAAGAAGACAAAATTGAACGAGAGCAAAAAGAGGTATCCTACACGGAAAATGAGATCCAATGGGCAATCCAACCCACACTTGAAATGAATTGGTGCTATTAGAGATAATATCCCATTACTATTAAGTCTCCTAGTGCTTATGTAAGAATCTGCTTGACTTTGATGTTCCCTTTGAATCTAGATCTTGAGTTTGAGGGAATCTTAAAAAATTATATAAGAAGAAAATTAATAATAATTTTGTTTTAATGATCAAATTTAAAATATAGTTTATGTAATGCTAAAGATGATAAAATTGGATTGAAATTTTGTAATTTAGTGGGCCTTGTTGTTTAGGCTATTTTTCATAACGTATGTTTAATGAGAACTTAAGATATTAGAGGATTAAATGAAAATTTTAATAAAATAAATGACATTTGTCACCTTCTCATGACTTGAGTTTTAGAAAACCTTAAAATATTATATAGGGTTGACTGCCTAAAACCCTCTTCACTCATACAACCCAATTTATTTCCCCCTAAACTATGAAGCTCTTGACAAAACCCCCTAACTACAATTTTTAAATTTATAACCACCTAAACTAACATATACTATCTAATTCCACATATGAAATCAAAATAACAAAATCGCGTTTAATAACTCAAAATGCGTTTGTGAAATCGCTTATCCGAAGCCGAATTCGTGTGCCACCATAAACCCAACCCGACACACGTAACAAATAATCATATTGAACGAGAGGGTTTCGTGTGAAATCCAAAATCTTAGGTCAAAATCGAATTGGGGAAAGACCGGAAAAGCTTCTTCTTCTCAAGTTTCCAGAAGCTAGAAACGAATTTCTGGATCTCGACTAAGATACATAGAGAGTAACGAGAAACAAGATACGTTTGATTTCATCTTGTTGGATTAGATCTTGTTAGGTTTGATCCTCGGATGCTAAATCGAATCATTAATCCACATTTGAGAAAGTTCATAAGCATTGTACTTATTCATGAGCAATTCTTCTTAGGCTTATTGGTTAGGGATAGTTAGCTTGAAATCATGAGCAATTCTTCCATGACAATATTTCTGTTGGACAATTATTCATTCGTTAACTTTTGATTCTCATTTGCATGTCTTTCTCTTTAATTTAAAAGTTAAGCACATTTATGTAGCTGTAAATTGAAGCTTATGATCAATATTAGGGGTGATTGGTAAGTAGGCTTTGAGAACTTTAGAGCATTTTAAAGTCTCTAAAGCCAATTTTAAGCCAATCACACTTTTATTTTTTTTTTTTTCTCTAAAGCTTTTAAAGTCTTTTTTTTTTTTACTCCTCAAATTCAGATTTTTTCTAAAGCCTCTCAAATGTGACTTTAGCATGAAAGAGAATGAAAAATTAATATTTTTTATTCTTTTTTCTTCCTTAAAATTATTGTAAACACTTTATAAATTTAGGTATATATTATCATAAACAAATTTTAATCAATTAATTCTTATTTTATTTTTATTTTTTATTTTAGATCCATTTTACTCGGATAAATTTATTTATTTAAAATTTGACCATAACATATAACATAATAGTTTATGTAATTTTTGTTGTTATGTCACTATCGGTTTATCAGATTCAAATTCGATATAATTTATATTTTTGATAAATAAAAAAATGTCTACAATATTTATAGTGACAGTTTCTACAGCTTTTAATTACCAATCAAAATTTTATCAGTATTTAAAGTAACAGTCACAGCTTCTAAAGCCAAAATCTCTATAGCCCAAAGTATAAATCAAAAGCCTAAAGTCACAGTCCGTACCTGAAACGACCGTACTCGTTTTTTTTTTTACTAAAATTATAATAATTAATATTCCCATAAATATTAATT
>OVAY01002047.1:0-21521 GCA_900406395.1 Kernera saxatilis | reverse complement strand
TTTTTTTTTTAATACAAAACGAAACCCTTTCCATCATGAAGACGATCGACATTTTGGTATAGATTATATATAGTGGTTCTGTACTTCTGTGTATGTGTATTTGTTTGGTTGATCACAATGTTAGCAGCAGCAAGCGATTCAATAGTTACTTATCTAATGTGTGGAAAAATGTTGATTTTTTTTTCTAATTGGTTTTCTTAGGCCGTCGTCGACTAGAGAGTAGAGAAATGCATGCATTGACCAAAATTAATGTTGAAATGTCGTAGAGGTGAATAGATTGTGTTTCATGAAAAATTGATGTTTCTTTTTTTTTTGTCGAGGAGTGATTGATGTTTCGTGTCTCCTTATGTGTTTGGTTGATTAATTTAGAAGCTCAATTAACATTGTGTACGAAGTTGAACTATTCTTGCAGTAACTTCTTCTTTATTTTATCGAAGTGTTTTTGTAAAACTCAAAATTTTACCATATTATCAGCAAGAAAGTCAGAACCCCCCGTGTAGAACCGTTCTAACAACCATATCATAGGTATTGTTGAACTCAAATACAATGACCAACCATGATTAAAATCACAAAACAATGAATCATTCAGTCTCCTAGTTTTGATCTATTAAAATCTTGAATTAATTATAACTTTCCGGTTGAACGAAATTAGAACTTTTGATTAATTCAAGATTTTAATAAACCAAATCGTATGATTTATTTCCGGTTTACGAAATTCTTAAATCAGTTGAAATTTGCGATTGATAAATGTACAATCTGAGCCCGAAATAGAAATGTACAATCGATGGAACGAATACATAATTTCATTTATTTTTCGATATCAATCAGACCTAATTACAACCAGAACCAAAATAAATAAGGTGTTATTTTTCCAAATGGATTGAATAAATAGATGGATACGTAGAAAGAGACAAAGCAAATGGTAAACACAAAATCACATCAATATATACACACCACACGGTCATACTATTCTATAAAGAAAGCTTTTAATGAAGCCATCTACCCAGGAGGTACGTAGACTCAAAGAAAACGCAATGCAATAGTCAAGTAGTAGACTGGTGACTTGTTAGAAGGGACCTTTTGGATTTCAATTTCCTTTGTTAGTTCTGTAACCAATTAAATAAATATATATATATGGAAAAATTACACATATAATACCCTTTCCATGTAACGCACGAGCGTTTTGAGCCCTAATTTCACACTTGTCTCGAGCCCAATCAAGCCCACAACGAAGAACACTAGTGTACAGATACAGAGAGAATAATCGGATGGTTTAGGCTACTGTCTAGTGAAAACATTGGACTCGGGACTCAGTGGATACAGACAGTGCCGGCCTTGACATAAATAGGGCTACAAGCAAAATAAAAAGTTTGGGCCAAGTTTTGAACCCTCAACTTCTAACTAAGGAAGTAGAATACTTTTACCACTAGACTATATTGAAACTTTCATGAATTTTGTGGCCACTAAAACTAATAAATACTTTCAAGGCCGGAAGCACATGCTTCACCAGCTTCTATCCAAGGCCGGGCCTGGATACAGATCATATATAAGCAGATTAAGAGGATGACGTAATCGACACGACAAATTCAGAAGACACCAAAGACGATGGCTTGAAACGCAAGTCATCACCGTACACTCCAGGGTCTGATATGATCTGCTCTATCTCAGTTTCCCCTTCAAGCATCTTCACAACTTCCGACATGCTTGGCCTTAATGTCGAAGACTTGTTGGAGCATAAAAGTGAAACCTTTATCATTCTCTCTGCCTCCATCACATCGAACACTCCTTCCAGCCTCGGATCCAGAATCTCCACGAATTCCCCTTTCTTCTGCAACACAAACGCCTGAAATTGAAAAAATCAAGAACCTTTTCACTTGAGAGAAAGCTGAGATCTTGTGGGGGGAAAGGATTGGTTCAGTACCCAATCGAGAAGGCCAACGCAAGATTCGTTATCTGGCGTGTAGTTAGCATTGCTCTTCCCGCTAACGATCTCCATTGCCACCACACCGAAGCTGTAAACATCTGCCTTTTCTGTTAGGTGACCTCTCATTGCATATTCCGGAGCCATATATCCTCTGCAACCCAATCAACATTCAAATGCCATTGAAACATTATCATATGTTTGATTCATGTGTATGACAGACTATAAGACTGACATTGTTCCTGCAACTTTGGTGGTAATGTGACTCTTCTCGTCTTCATGGAGCCTAGCCAACCCGAAATCCGAGATCTTTGAGTTGAGATCCTTGTCTAGCAGTACATTTGTCCCTTTGATGTCTCGGTGAATGATCTTAACCGCTGAGTCTTCATGAAGAAATGCAAGCCCTCTCGCGATTCCTAAGCATATCTTGTGTCTAGTTCCCCAGTCTAGTTTCAGACCACTTCTTCCTGCACCAAACAGTTACAAGCAAACAAAAAACTCACAATCAATCCCAAAGACAGAAAAATATTGAAGTAAAAAGATTTGGTCTCAGTCATCTATCAGATAATGTACCAAATAATGCATCAGCAAGACAATTATTCTCCAAGTACTCATAGACAAGAAGCAGCTGGTTTTTCTCAACACAGCATCCATAAAGCTTCACAAGGTTTGGGTGCTGCAGGCAAGCGATCATACCGATCTCGTTTACAAACTCTTTGTTACCTTGGCGTGATTTCGAAGATAGCTTCTTTACTGCAATCAATGTTCCATCTGGTAATCGCCCCTGCATCATCACATTTCTGCATTAACTGATACTAACCTCTTTTTTTAGAATACTAACATTCTACAACATGAAGCACTCTCGTACCTTATACACAGATCCAAAGCCGCCTTCTCCAATCTTGTTTAAGGGATCAAAATCGTTGGTCGCAACTTTTAGTTGCCTCAAACTGAAGGAACCTGTTATGAGATCAGCTCCTTTGAGCTCTTTATTTACTTAAAAATCCAACAACAGAACTTTACTCGTTTCGTTATATAGAGTGAATCATACCTCTTTCTGCTGCATTGGCATTGCTAACACATTTTCTCCAACAGTAAGAGGATATTTTGTTGGTTTATGATATTTTTTTACTGGAAGAATCTGCTCTGGAACTGAAGATGGACAGAATAAAAAGAGAAGATTAATCCATATTCAGGCATAGAAGTTAGCTGAAAAAAGGGCTCAAAGACTTGGCATTTCTTCTTCATACCACCGCATTGAGATTCTGAACCTGATAAAACAAGAACAAGAAAAGAATTAGGATGAAATTTTCTGAGGGAAAATTAATGTTTACTTCTACAGAGCTTTATTTACTGGGGCAAACTGAGACTGCAGAGATAAGAGAGCCATAGTTCCCTCTCTGAGGAATGATCATCGTGCCTTTCCCTGCCCAGTAAAGCCGTATCTCTAAAGTGTTATCAGTCACGGTCGTGTACACTTCTCTAATAACTTCCTTGTGAGTTCCATTAGCCTCCTCTCTGATGCTGAAATCCTCCCAAATCCACTTCCCCTGAACAGAGAACAACGTATAGACTTCAAGAAACGACTAAAACTGCTGAAAGAGGATTTTTAAGGAATCTGCAGCAAAAGGCTATGTACCTGAACGTAGATGTTAAAAACCCGTTTGGCTAATCTACTGAATGGTTCCTCGTCTGAGAACTGAATCTCTGCAAAATGGAGTTTTACGTTGTAGCTTCCATTTTCGAAGCAAAATGCAAAGTAGGCCAAACTCAGGGGAGAACGCCGGGCTGTCTGGTAAAGCTCAGGATATTTTGCTGATACTACAGATTCTGATGAAACTGTGTATGTATCTTCTGTTGTTGTATCATCCATAAAGTCACCAGTGTTGCTGAATCCCCAGTTTGTGCCATGATAGCTCATAGCTGAACCGGTAGGTCCGTAGTTATCACCCTGGTACAGAACTCTTCCACGAGAGTTTTCGATCGTTACATTAGGTCCCCCGCAGTTTATATGCAGCGACCTACTATCTGCAGAAAGTGAATTTCTTTCAAGATCATATTCAAAAACATGAAAATGGATATTTAGAAATACAATAGACAACCAAAACAACCTTACAATTTTGAGTTTGACAATGGTTTATGGCAGAACACGGAAGAACTCTGGTTCTGTATCAAGAACAATGAATTAATAACAGTACACGAAGTGGCCAGTGAGGCAGTGATTAGTAAGATTGACAAAATGTCCTTACGGACTGTTTCTTGAGCGTGTGCTCTCATATGTGTTTATATTCCTGCATGAGAACATATGTTAAAGCATCCAGAGATATTGAAAAGACAAAAGGAGATAGTTAAGATAACAACAAAAGAACATACTTCCTCTCTTTGCATATTGGAGACCATGTGAAATTATTATAGGAAAGATCACTGCACATATGAATATTGGAACCAAGAAACAAATGAGAGATAAGTGTAACACCAAGAAATGTTTTGACATATATGATTGTTACAGAATAAGATTGGCCATACATATTTGTGCTTGCAGAAAGAAAAGCTCCAGTTTCAACCTTTCCAGACAACATGTTTCCAGCCAAATATCTGAAAAATTATACCAGGAGATGAGTTCAACAGCTTTACTACATATTACATACTTCAAATCCTTTTGATCACTGCCTGAAAAAAGAAAAGGCGTATGTTGTTATTCTCCAATAAGCCTATTAAAGGAAAGACAACACTTTGAGACATACGTATATTTCGGGGCGGTTGCATATGCTGGTATTTCTCCAGTCAGCCTATTAAAGGAAAGATCACTGCCCGGAAAAGAAGCATCGTAAGAAATATGACAGTGTTTAGCAAGATGCATGATTTATAAACAGATAACATGAAATTTACAGAGTCATGAGACTGGGCAGATCCCAGAGACTCGTTGGAATTGGTCCTGATAAGTTCATGTTTCTTAGAACCCTGAAAATTAATTCCATTAGTCTAAACATATGTATTTGACCACATGATCTTATCTAAACCTGAAGCATAAAGATGTATTGCATACAAATATTTCAAGCTCCTGCTAATTATATGAGGAAACTGTCCCAATCCTGCAACGGTGTCACTTATCCTCCTGCATAGAAAGAAAAGGCTACATTTTCATTCCAAAAAGGAAAGTTCTTGCTTCACATATATCAAAAGAGGATTAGTTACAGGTCAATCAAATTCTCCAGACGAAAAATGGACTCTGGAATAGGTTCTCTAAGGCCACTCGCATAGAGTTCTCTGATAAAAGGTAAGCACAAGTCAGAAAACAATGAAATGTAAAACTACAAACTATTAAAGTGTAATGCAAAAGATAGATGCTTTTCTTACAATCTTTGAAGTTGCGATAGGTTGCCGATAAACTCTGGGATCGATCCGTTCAGGCGAATATCGCTTAAATGACTGTAAACAATAGAATGAAAAGCAATTCGACATGATGAGCATATTTTCAAAGCTGATATCTTGTTTAAAAAAAAACAAGAGAAAGAAGATCACACAGATTAGTTAGCTTTGTTAGTCTTGCTAATGTCTTGGGGAGGCCTCCGACAAGTTGGTTGGAAGAGAGTCCTCTGGAATCAGCAAAACAATCAAATGGACCATGTTTGAGAAAATCACCGAGTCATGAATCTGTTTCAATATTTTAAAAATTGATTAAAAAACGACTAAAAGGGTCTTGCGTACAATCCTTGTAGATTCACCAGGTTTCCCAGTTCCTTAGGAATAGTTCCAGAAAATTGATTGGCTTCAAGAACTCTGAAATCATACAAACGAACAATAAACTTAGTTTCCAAAACGGATAAATTTTTTCTGTAATCTCATAAGATCAATAAAGATAATGGTAAAAACATACAAAAGAGTGAGGTTAACAAACTTCCCCAATCCTTTGGGAATGTCTCCTGATAAGCGATTTGCGCAAACAAGGCTGCAGAGAAACACTTCAGGTAACTTCAGAAGCATTTCTTACTTCCATAAAAAAGAAGAAACTTGGGAGCAAAGAGTTACATAGATTTGAGGTAAGGGAGTGAGGCCCATTCCATAGGAATTGAACCGTAAAGGTAATTACCGCATAAGTCACTGCAACCAAGCAAAAGAATTCCAGCCATTATAATGTTTCTTCTACGATAGCAGTAGAGATTGAAAACAGTTGAAACGTGGAAAATCCTCCTCACATCGATTCAAGATACCGAAACTTGTACAGCATTGGAGGAAGTCTACCTGGAAGACCGAATGTCTTGAGGACACTGGACATGAGGCAACATAGTTATTGGGTCGGAAACAAGAGATTTTCCCCGGAAATAAACAGAAAACGGCTAATTTTTTACAAGTGTGTGATATGACAAGTGCTGTTGTTATCGAAGTGACAGTCACATCTGATTGTGCTGTTCTGTCCTTCCTTGAGAACATCTTGAGTTATTACCAGAGTCTTTGTGAGACATGGATCTTCACTTAAGTTCAAGTGCTTCACACCGAGTGTCACTGCGATATCCTTAAGCGCTTCCACTGGCAAATACAGCGAACCATAAACACAATCAAGTTTAGTTCAAATTCACAAAGACAAGCCATTTTGTTTGGCAATATCTGATCCACTAAAACCACTAAACCTTCATCTGGATGAAGAGAAGGAGAAGCAGAGACTGTACAGACCAAGTAGATAAGAGTAAGAACAGAGAGAAGAGAGCAATAAAGACGGCTTTGCGACATGATCATGAGCTTGTAAGCTGCAGACATGGAAGATAATGTTCAAGTGATCTATATATGACTTGAAAACACTACATAACTAAAAACCTTCTTTAAATACGATTAGATATACATAGTTAGACTTATATGTATGTATAGAAAATTGTGAAAAATGTGAAGTGTCTTGTGAAATGCAGTTTGACTAAGCTGAGATTAAGAGTCCACACATGGGGTCTGTTGCTTGTTAAAGCTGGGAAGATGTATCACTTTTATTAATTGCAATCCAGCCTCTCTATTTTCATTTATTTACAATATAAGCAGAAATAGTAGAAAGACCATTCTCTTCACCCTTTCCGCTTGCATTCTATTTGCGGAACTACTAGAAAGAACACCTAAAACTACTAAGATTTTATGACTCGGAAAGCATTATTGATACCACTGTCAACAAAATACAGCTCAAACAATTATCAGTTTAGATCTTGAGTCATAATTTGAAGATCATGGCGTGTTTTGTTAATAAATAAAAATTGGAGGGGTTGACAGTTTTTATGCATAACTTTGGTTGAGTATTACATGAATTAAGACTTCAACTAGTTGCATATTTTGTTCAGTCTTAGTCAGGTTTCAGAGTTGACTTCTACTTTCCCTTGGATCTAAGAACTAGTGGGCAGGTTACCAAAAAAGAAAGAACTAGAGGGTATAAAAATTGGTTGACTCTATAGTAATATCTTATTGAATCTCCTCTTTTAAAGCCAACGATGTCAGGAGCTCTGCAAATGCCAGAGGGAGAGATCCAAACAACCACAATCATCGGAACATTAATATCTGCAATTTTAACGAATTTATCGTCTCTCTCACTGATAATACTTAAAAATTCACAAACCTCAATCACTGGGGGAAAGAAGCGGTGCAATGTAGGCGGGGAAGAAGAAGCCATGGTGTTTGAAGAGGGACAATCGGAGCCACCAGGAAGTACCATCTCCGGCAGAGAGAAACCCTAGCTAGCCCACAAAAATAATACCCAATTGAACGATTTCTTTTGTCAAAGCCTCACAAGCTTCAGTCTTTGGCAATGAAATTTCAGGAAAAAATAGTGGATAGAGTCTAAGAGATCTTATATTAACGTAGTACATTAATGGGTTCGAACCTCTGGTTTACGCTACGGTCTAGAAAAAACAATGGACTCGGGACTAAGAGGGTACAGATCGTAAGCAGATTCACAGGACGAAGTCATCGACACGAGATAATCGGAAGGTAAAGACGATGTCCCTATCTCCGACGATTGCTTAAACCTCAATTCATCTCCGTACACTCCAGGCCCGGTAGTGATCTCTTCTATCTGAGTCTCCCCTTCAAGCATCTTCACAACTTCCGACATGCTTGGCCTTAATGTCGGAGACTTGTTGGAGCATAAAAGTGAAACCTTTATCATTCTCTCTGCCTCCATCACATCGAACACTCCTTCCAGCCTCGGGTCCAGAATCGCCGCGTAATCCCCTTTCTTCTGCAGTACAAACGCCTGAAATTGAAAATCAAAAACCTTTCTTTAAGTACCCAATTGAGAGAAAGCTGAAGCCTTGTGGGTTGAATAGGATTGGTTAAGTACCCAATCGAGAAGGCCAACGCAACATTCGTTATCTGGCGTGTAATTTGCGTTGCTCTTTCCGCTAACGATCTCCATTGCCACCACACTGAAGCTGTAAACATCTGCCTTTTCTGTTAGGTGACCTCTCATTGCATATTCAGGAGCCATATATCCTCTGCAACCAAAACAAGATTGAGGATTCTTCATTCACTTAATTGGAAAACAAGTCATCATAACTAGGATACGTGTATATGACTGACATTGTTCCAGCAACTCTGGTGGTAATGTGGCTCTTCTCGTCTTCATGGAGCCTAGCTAACCCGAAATCCGAGATCTTTGAGTTCAGGTCCTTGTCAAGCAGCACATTTGTCCCTTTGATGTCTCGGTGAATGATCTTAACAGCTGAATCTTCATGAAGAAACGCAAGCCCTCTCGCGATTCCTAAGCATATTTTGTGTCTTGTTCCCCATTCTAGTTTCAGACCGCTTCTTCCTGCACCCAACAGTTACAAGCAAACAAAACTCACAAGCAATCCCAAAGACAGAAAAATATTGAAGTAAAAAGATTTGGTCTCAGACTCTCAGTCATCTGTCAGATGATTTACCAAACAATGCATCAGCAAGACAATTGTTCTCCAAGTACTCATAGACAAGAAGCAGCTGGTTTTTCTCAACACAGCATCCATAAAGCTTCACAAGGTTTGGGTGCTGCAGGCAAGCGATCATACCGATCTCGTTTACAAACTCTTTGTTACCTTGACGTGATTTCGAAGATAGCTTCTTTACTGCAATCAATGTTCCATCTGGTAATCTCCCCTGCATCATCAAATCTCTGCATTAACTGATACTAACCTCTTTTTTTAGAATATACTAACATTCTACAACTTGAAGCACTCTCGTACCTTATACACAGATCCAAAGCCGCCTTCTCCAATCTTGTTTAAGGGATTGAAATCGTCGGTTGCAACTTTTAGTTGCCTCAAACTGAAGGAACCTGTCATCATATAGATCAAAATCCCTTTTAGCTCTTCGTTTACCAAAAAAACAAACAGAAGTTTAACCAATATTACCTCTTTTTCTTGCATCTGCATTGCTAACGCATTTCTTCCAATAGAACGCGCCCAAAATTAAGAAAGCAAGAGAGAGTATTAAGGCTGCTATGCCGAGAATGAGAGGATATGTTCTTGGTTTGTGTTCTTTTGTGACTGGAAGAATCTGCACTGGAACTGAAGATGGACAGAAGAAAATGATGAGAGAAAGATTGAACCATATTCATACATAAATGTAGCTGCAAAGAGGATTTTCAAGACTTGACATTTCTTCTTCTTACCGCCACATTCAGATTCAGAACCTGAGAAAACAGGAACAATAAATTAACTAAGATGAAAGTTTATGAGAGAAATTTGATGCTAGTTTTTAACTGTATAACTTTTACTTACTGGGACAGACTGAAATTGCAGAGATAAGAGAGCCATAGTTCCCTCTTTTTGGAATGATCGTCGTGCCTTTCCCCGCCCAGTAAAGTCGTATCTCTAAAGTGTTATCAGTCACAGTCGTATTCACTTCTCTAATAACTTCCTTGTGAGTTCCATTAGCCTCATCTCTGATGCTGAAATCCTCCCAAACCAACTTCCCCTGAAAAGATAACAAAGTATAGACTTCAAGAATTGGCTAAAGACGCTGAAAAAGGGTTCTTGAGGAATCAGCAACAAAAATCTATATGTACCTGAACGTAAATGTTAAACACCCGTTTCGCTAGTCTAGCGTATGGTTCCTCATCTGAGAACTGAATCTCCGCAAAATGGAGTTTCACATTGTAGCTTCCATTTTCAAAACAAAAGGCAAAGTAAGCCAAACTCAGGGGAGAACGCCGAGCTGTCTGGTAAAGCTCAGGATACTTTGCTGACACTAGAGATTCAGATGAAACTGAGTATGTATCTTCTGTTATTGCATCATCCATAAAGTCACCAGTATTGCTGAATCCCCAGTTTTTCCCATGATAGTTCGTAGCTGAACCGGTTAGTCCATAGTTATCACCCTCATATAGAAACTTTCCTCGAGGGTTTTCGATTATTACATCAGGTCCCCCACAGTTTATATGAAGCGACCTACTATCTGCAGAAAGTGAGTTTCTTTCAAGATCATACTCAAAACTCAAAAACTTGAAAATGGAAGCAAAACAATCGACAACCAAAACAAACTTACAATTTTGGCAATGGTTTATGGCGGAACATGGAAGAATTCTTGTTCTGTATCAAGAACAAGGAGTTACTAACAGTACGCACTGTGAAGTGTGATTGATAAGATTGATCAAAAATGTTCTTACAGACTGTTTCTCGACCGGGAGCTCTCATATGTGTTCACATTCCTGCATCAAAACATTATATTCTTTAAGCTTTTATCAACTTTTAAATAATAGTACTTAGGATAACAATAGAAGAACATACTTCCTCTCTTTGCAGCTTGGAGACCATGTGAAGTTATTATAAGAAAGATCACTGCAGATATGTTTATCCATCGCAATTCGCAAACGCCAAAAAAATGAAGAGATTAGCATAATACATTTGAAATATTTTTGACATAGATGAGTAAACGAGAAGGTGATAATATTGGCCATACATATTGGTGCTTGCAGTAAGGAAAGGTCCTGATTCAACTTTTCCTGACAACATATTTCCAGCCAAATATCTGACCAAAAAAAAAAGTAAAACCAGGAGATGAGTTCAAAAGATTTACTTCATACTATAAAATTCTCTGATCATTTAACACTTTGGGACATACGTATATTTTGGTGCGGTTGCATCTGCTGGTATTTCTCCAGTCAGTTTATTAAAGG
Source organism: Kernera saxatilis (assembly GCA_900406395.1). Taxonomy (NCBI): domain Eukaryota; kingdom Viridiplantae; phylum Streptophyta; class Magnoliopsida; order Brassicales; family Brassicaceae; genus Kernera; species Kernera saxatilis. The sequence continues at coordinate 10,476 of OVAY01002047.1, read as the reverse complement.
AAAGATCGCTGCCCGGAAAGAAAAAAAATTAGCATCATAGTCAAAAGATTGGATGGTGTTTGGAAAAATGCAGAGTGATATAAACATATATATACATGAAACTTACAGAGTCATGAGATTGGGAAGATCCCAGAGAGTGGTTGGGATTGTTCCTGTTAAGTTCATGTTTCTGAGAACCCTGAAAAATCAACAGAATCAATCTTGAGTCTCAACCACATGGAATTACAACATAGCATCTTGTCTGGACCAGAGACATTAATATATGTAAGACACACTGCATACAAAAATTTCAGGTTCTTGCTAATTATATGAGGAAATTGTCCCAATCCAGCAGTTGTGTCACTGATCCTCCTGCGTAAAAAGTAATTAATGGATACAGTTTAGACTCAAGAAGATTACATGCTTTTGTAATATACTGAGAGGGGATTACTTACAGGTCGATCAAATTCTCTAGACGAAAAATGGATTCTGGAATAGGTTCGGTAAGGCCACTCGCGTAGAGTTCTCTGGTTAAAGATAGGCCACAAAGTCAGAAAACATTGAAACTGATTGTAGTGCTTTTAAAAGGGAAACTTCTTGGCTTACAATCTTTGAAGTTTTGATAAGTTCCCTATAAACTCTGGGATGGATCCGTTAAGGCGATTATCGCTGAAACGGCTGCAAGAAGTAGAATGAGAAGCTTTATACATAATGCTTGAACGTATTTGAAAGCTGACATCTTGTAAAGAAGAGAATGGTGATCATACAGATTAGTCAGATTTGTTAGTCTTGCTAATGTCTTGGGTACGCCTCCAACTAATTGGTTAGAAGAGAGTGCTCTTGGAGAATCAGCAAAACAGAAACAAGAAACAAAAATATCATGTTTGAGAGAATCACCTTATTTATAATCTTGAAAAAAAGTTATTTAAATCACGATTAACAGATTCTTGCTTACAATCCTTCTAGGTTAACAAGTTTTCCCAGTTCCTTAGGGATAGTTCCAGAGAATTGATTGGCTTCAAGAACTCTGAAATCATTAAAAAAAAAAAAGAAAGAAACTTTTAGTTTCGAATTTCGAAAGGATGAAACTTTAATTGTTTAATTTCATAAGATGAACGGTAATAACATACAAGAGAGTGAGGTTAATAAAGTTCCCCAATCCTTTGGGAATGTCTCCTGATAAGCGATTCGCACAAACAGAGCTACATAGAAACATTTCAGGTAGATTTAGAAGCAATTCTTACTTCCGTAACAAAGAAGAAACTTGAGTTCAAAGACTTACATAGATTTGAGGTAAGGCAGTGAACCCCATTCCATAGGAATTGAGCCATAAAGGTAATTACGGCACAAGTCACTGCACAAACAAGAAAAAAAAAAGCTCCGGTTTTGGGAATGTTTCGTCAACGAGAACACTGAAAACAGAGGAAGTCCAACACAAAGAACCATCCTCACATCGATTCAAGATACCGAAGCTTGGAAAATTCTGGTGGAAGTCTACCCGGAAGGCTGAATGTCTTAATGATACTGCACATGACGCAACATTAGTTATATGGAGCCGATTTTCCCGGGAAAATAAACAGAAACAAAAGGCTAGTCTCTTACAAGTGTGTGATATGACAAGTGTTGTTGTTGTTGAAACTACAGTCACATCTGATTGTGCTGTTTTGTCCTTCCTTGAGAACATCTTGAGTTATTACCAGAGTCTTTGTGAGACATGGATCTTCACTTAGGTTCAAGTGCTTCACACCGAGTGTCTCTGCAATATCCTTAAGTGCTTCCACTGCAAAAGAAACACAAATCCGAAACAAAATCAAGTCTTAGTTCGAATTCACAAAGACAAACCATTTTGTTTGGCAATATATGATGCTTTAAAATCACTAAACCTTCATCTCGGTGCAGAGAAGGAGAAGCAGATACTGTACAGATCAAGTAGATAAGAGTAAGAACAGAGAGTACAGAGCTAAAAAGGCGGCTTTGCGACATTATCACGAGCTTGTAAGCTGCAGTCATGGAAGATTATGTTCAAGTGATCTATATATGACTTGAAAACACTACATATATAGTACTAATTACATAAGAAAATAACTAAAAGCCTTCTTTAAATACGATTATATATATAACATTAGATATGCATGTATAAATAGAAAACTGTGAAAAAATGTGAAGTGTCTTGTGAAATGCAGTTTGACTAAGCTGAGATTAAAAGTCCACACATGGGCTCTATTGCTTGTTAAAGCCGGGGAGATGTATCACTTTTGCTAATTGCAATGAGCCTCTCTATTTTGATATATTTACAGTATGAGGAGAACTATTTAGAATGAAGAATATTCACCCTTTTCGTTTGCATTCTACTTGTAGAACATACCTTGAACTAGTGGGACTTCATGATTCTTGACGCATTATTGTCACCACTTTCAAAAAACCTTCCAAAAACAACTCTAATTTTAGATCTTGGGTTCTAATTGTAGGTTGTGGCTTGTTTTGTCAACAAGTGAAAATTGGAGGGGTTGATCCAGTTGTGCATCAATAATTTTGATTGTTGAACACTTGAACTAGTTGGTTATTTTGTTCAATTGTTAATCAACCTTCTTGATAGTTGACTTGTACTTTCCCTTGGATCTAAGAACTAGTTGGAATTAAAATTAGTTTAATTTTACTGGTTCTCTCTCAAAGTATTTAATAAATATATGCAATAGGGTACTATAGTACTATACGGACTTCAGTCAATTTGGTCTTTTTCTTGGTAAGTCAACTCATCTTTTTCATGCTAATGCTTAAAGATTACATATTAAGAAATGCAGAAGAAACTTCATTTGCTTGTGTACAGATCATTTCACAAGTCCAGCCTATCAAATAATATTTTGGTTTTCATAATAGTAATCTGGATGTTTTTTAAATTAAATATCTCACTGCTTTTTACCAAAAAAAAAAAAAAAAATATCTCACTGCCTATCCTTGTTTATGTACTTGATGGAGATTTTAAAGGCTTCAAAACTGGGGAAGATCACTGATTTCATATCTTTTGAGTTTTGATTTTCTACAACATTCAATACCCAACTAATCAAAGCTTTACAAGATTCAACATTTTACAAAATTAATAGTCAGATAATTTTACAAAAACAGAGAGAGGATAAGAATTGGAGATCTCTTCAAGTCCTTGACTCTTCTTGCTTTCTTTCTTGTCCAACCACATGTGTAGAAGAAGAAGAAGACGAAGGATAACTGTTAACAGAACACTGCGTCTTACTACTCTCCATGCCTCTCCTTAAATCTTTAAACGCCTTAAACCTTACATCCCCTGAGCTCTTGCTTGATCCCGGGGTTGATTCTGGCACTGGATAGAGACCTTCGAGCATAGCAACAACCTCTGACATTATAGGACGATCTGTTGGAGAAGCGCTTGTGCACACGAGAGCCACTTTTATAACCGACTCTGCTTCTTTTCTGTCCACTTCAGGCCTCAATCTCTCATCCACTACTTGCATTAAGTTCCCTGATTCTTGGCATTCAGTAGCCTGCAGATATACAGCCAAAACGTTTATAAAAAACCGCTTTTTCGGTTCAAAAAGTTTATAAGCAACTGAAACTTGGGATCCAGATTATATTTACCCATTCCAAGAGGCAGACGGAATCTCCTGCCGCCATGAAACTACTGTTGTTTATGCCAGCAACGATCTCTAGAACCAAAACGCCGAAGCTGTAGACATCTGCTTTGAAACTTAGGTAACCCCACAGTGCGTATTCTGGTGCCATATATCCTCTGCAGAGGTTCACATGTTTCTTCTGGTTAGCAAACAAACCGTAACTGCAAAGAAATAGATTTAACTGAATAAAAAAGGGGCAGGGTCAGGCCTTACATAGTCCCAGCGACTTTGGTGCTGATGTGTGTATTCTCCTCTTCATCGAGCCTAGCCAATCCGAAATCAGATATCTTGGGAGTTAAATCCTTGTCCAACAAAATATTTGTGGCCTTGATGTCTCTGTGTACAAACTTCAACGGTGATTCCTCATGGAGAAACGCGAGACCCTTTGCAATCCCGCAGCAAATCTTAAACCTGGCAGGCCAGTCCAGTGAAATCTGTTTATGCTTTGGACCTAAAAACATTGCAAAACAAACACATTTTCTTTATAGCTGAAGCATCAAAAACCTTTCACTAGCCATAGGTGACAATAATAAAAAAAAAAAACTCACTGAATAACGCTTGAGCTAGACTGTTATTTTCCATGTATTCATACACCAGCAAGAGCTGAGCCCGTTCTACGCAGAAGCCATGAAGCTTGACGAGATTTGGATGTTGAAGACAAGAAATTGCGCCTATCTCGTTTAGAAATTCTCGGTTCCCTTGTTTAGATTTAGATGAGAGCTGCTTAACTGCTACAACTCTTCCATCTGATAACACACCCTGCAAATGAGATTTTATATCAGCATGAGCTACACTACAACTTTAATTTCTTCATATATAAAAAAAATCATCTCATCATGTAATCTTTACCTTAAATACAGGACCAAAACCACCTTCTCCGATCTTGTTAGTTGGATTGAAGTCATCCGTAGCAAATTTGATTTGCCTTAATGTAAAAGTTCCAGATGGCAACTCTTCTTCATAGGGATCTGTGGGGAAAAAACTCAGAATCAATAAACAACAAAACAAACACTTTCTTGAACTCAGACTTCATAAGAAGCAGTCTGGTATATATTATCAACTCCATATCAAAAGCAAAAGAAAATGAAAGAAATGCAATGATCACCTTTTCGTCGCTGCCAACATGGGAGGCAGCCACACCACCATAGAATTCCCAGTATAAAGATAATAAGACATGGGGCTCCGAGTCCAACTGCAATATATGCTCCCAGGCTCATTCCAGTCCCCGGGCGTGAGCACGGCTTAGAGTCTGAACATTGAAGGTATTGGTATTAAGAGACACTAAACTACTGTGGTGAGAAAAGAGTTCAAAATGCATACACACTCAGATCCACACATCCAACTGGTTTCTGCTATAAGCTACCTGAAAGTATGGAAATAGCTGATATGAGAGGACCGTAAACCCCTCTAGTAGGGATCCTGGTGGTTCCTTTACCGGCCCAGCCCAACCGGATGGCTAAAAAGTGGTTTGTCACAGTGACTGTAAATGATTTGGTTATAGGCTTTTGAGCTCCCTTTGCTTCATCCATGATGTTGAAGTCCTTTGCCACTAATTTCTCCTGCCGAAAAGAGTGCTTAAGAAAAAAAAAAACTTATTGCATTCAAAGCTTCTTTAGTTTCACCAGCGGGGGCAAACACTAACCTGAATGTAAATGTCGAACAAACGCCTCCCAAGCCGGCTATAGTTTTCATCATTGGTGAACCGCATCTCAGCAAAGTCTAGATTGATAGTGTATTTTCCATTTTCCAAGCAGGCATGGAAGTAAGTGAGAGATACTGGAGCTATTCGTGCTGTTTTGTATAGATCAGAGAGGTTAGCTGAAGGTACAAACACGGTGAATCTTGTGTTTTGGAAATTGTTGTCGTCCATGAAGTCCCCTGTGCTGCTGAAACCCCAATTAGCATTAGGCTTCAAATAATACTTAGCAGCACCACCTTCAGCCTCTCCATCTCCTTCATATAAGATTTTGCTTTTTTTTTCCTTTACGGTTAGATCAGTTCCACCACAGTTCACATGGAGGCAGCTAGAATCTGCCAGATAAACCAAATTGCATAATGAGAGAGAATAAACGACTAAACTTTCTACATCAAGATTTATATTATCTAATGATAACAAGACAGGAAATGGCAATATCGACATGGGGCTACAGTAGAAGGCAACTTAGCATGTGATTTCAGATGAGAGACAATTGTGAAACGATCTATCATCACTAGTCCTATGTGATTGTGGTTTTTTATTATTTGGTGACACGGTCGTGCGGCAATCACTAATTGCAGACATTTTTGTTAACATAAATCACCATTAAGTAGGTAAGTGTACTTACATCGAGGACATTTGAAATCTTTGATGCACGGCAGAAATTTGCTCCTACAAAAACATCAATTGGGAATTGCATATCTGTATCAATTGTGGAATTTTTTTGTTGAAAAGTACAGACATTTCAACGAATATTTAAGATACAAACATGGAATCTAGATGCTAAAGATGATCAAAAGAAAGGACCTTACGATTTTTTTGTCGAAGTGCTCTGAAACAAGTTTAGATTCAGATTCCTAAAACAAGGAAAAGGAAATTCGGATAAATTATCAGCTAAAATGCCAAATTATGTCCAACCAAAAACGTCAAAGAAGAAAACATGACAATATCCTCACATGTTTGGCTGACAAGAACGACTTTCAGGACTCTGCCACTTGAGGTTATTATATGAAAGATCTCTGCAGAGACATCAAAATGGAGATGTAATGTGACACAAACTTGGATACATATTCTTCAGAAAGCAATGTTGAAGGCAATTTGTTATACATACACAGTGATTCCATCCCTTAGTAATTCATCTGGAGCATCTCCCTCAAGCATATTTCCAGCCAAAATTCTGCAAAAGTCAACTAATAATTCTGAGTCACAGTAAGATAGACCATTAAACATATATGACAGTAGAATCTTTTCACTTACATAAACCGTAATTTTTCTGCCTGCGCAAACGAAGGAATCCCCCCAACCAACTTGTTAAAACTCAAATCCCTATCCACAAACGTAATAAGAATTAATCAATCCTGTCATTGTTTCATGTACAAACCGCTGTATGTCAACTAATAGTATGGAACAGAGATCGCTGGGAACCACTGAGACTTGATAAAACTGTCGGAAGACATGCTTACAGTGTCTCCAAATCCTTCAAAGTTGAAAGATATGCAGGAATTTTTCCAGAAAGGTTACAGTTCTTTAATATCCTACAATGTAAAATAAAACAAAAATTAAATCAAATAAAAGATGGATGGAACAGCTTCAATAAGGCATATAACAGATCTAACTTACAGTTTGCTAAAACCTGTCGAGTTCCTCAACGAAGGGAATGCTTGGACTGGTCCACTTATATCACTGATCCTCCTGAAAACAATAGGTCATTGTAATAAAAGCTTCATCAAATTACTATAGATAAAAACAAACTAAGTTTATGGAGTTAAAAAAAAAATGACATTATAAGAGTTGTGTCTACTCACAGGTTAACAAGATTGTTCAGACCTGAGATGACCGATGGGATTGGACCAGTGAGACCAGATGCAATCATTTCGCTACAAGCAATAAAAAGAATACCATCACTGAGTGCTAAAACAAAAACAATGAAGAGCTTAAAGGAAAAGGATCTTACAGTCTCTTAAGTTCCTTCCAGTTTTGTAAGTAACTAGGTATCCTTCCACTGAGTTGGAGATCGTTAATCCTGCTGCATTGTTAAAAACCAAGCAGCAGATGAGCAAAGGAGACTGACATAATAATAAGTAGTTAAGTTAGGAGAAAACAGAACAAAAGTTTACAAATCTGTCATATTCTGGAGTTTAGATAATGAAGCTGGCAAATTTCCCGTCAATTTGTTGGAGGAAAGCAACCTGTTAGAAATGACCCCCCACAGAAAGATCTCATCCTTCAGAAACACACCATGCGCTAAAACATCATCACAAAACAAAAAAGAAACAGAGAAATGGAAAGGGAATCAGAAACTCTCACAGTGTTTTCAAGTTGACTAAGTTCCCAAGCTCCTGAGGGATGGTTCCAGATAACCAATTTGACTCGAGGTCCCTATACAAGAACAGCAAAAATAATATAACAGCACTCCCATCGAGAATGCTAAAACTTTTTCAGACGAGAAATGCACCAATGTATTCAAATTGTTCAGGTAAGGCATACAACATGGTGACCTTAAAACGGATTCTTGTTCAGGAAAGACTAATAGCGAGACCTACCAGTCCAAAGACGTAAAAGGAGTAATATTTCCACCAACTAAACTTAAAGGATAGTTAGTACCTGAACTTTCCAGTTAAATAAACACCAAACCAATTTCCAGAACAAAGAAGATTAACCGATGCTCGAAACTTACAAGTAAGTTAGTGAAGTAATGTTTCCCAACTCTTTCGGAATTTCCCCGGACAGCCGATTCACAAGGAGAGAGCTGCAGAGACGTTCTGTTACTGTACAAGAGCATTTAGACACTAAAGCTAAAACATTAAGAGGGAATATTCTTACATAAAAGTTAAATTTGTCATAGCCCATTCAAGTGGTATGCTCCCATTGAGGTAGTTGTAGGCCAAGTCTCTAAAATATAGCAAGAAAAGGTGGTCCAAGTTAGCAGCTTTTATCTGCTCAGAATTGGTAAAATTTTCCTATTTAGTCTAAAGCAAGGTTGAGATACTTTTATGAGAGCACTTACATCTCCCGGAGCTTGGGAAGCTTAATGATTTGAGGAGGAAGAGTTCCTGGAAGATTATGATCCTTGAATGCACTAAAGAACAAGTCAAAGAGAAATTAGAATATGATAACAATTACAAAAGACAAGTTGACTAGGTAAACCATTCTTCTTCTTTGCCATTTTGCCACCACCATTTTTAGACATTATGCATATGAGACACTAACAAGAAGATGCACCAAAGATAAACTCAAGGAAAATGGGTCATACGGTTAAGTGACTGTAGCAGATATAAGAACCTATGGACTCTAGCAACAATTTCCATTTTCTACATAGCAGATATCACTGATCAACGGTGCACGATTAAACACGAATGTAACAATAATGCCCTTGAGATCTTACAAGTGGAAAGACATTCAACGATATAAAAGAAAGTTACGAAGAGAATTCTTACATTCTCACAACATGACAATCAGTGTCGTTCGTGGGACTGCATTCACATTCGATTTCTTGCTCAGCTGTCGGAGGAGGAGTTTCTGTTAGCCCCACTTTTTCGATCTTACAATCTTCAGCATCAAATTTCCAGTACTTCGAGCCCAATGTGTTAGCGATTTGCTGCAAAGCATCGACTAAGGAGCAGGCACAGAAGCAAACATCATAATACATCAGTGCAATTACTTGAGCAAAAACAAAGGTTATACTATTGGCCTTAACAATGAGTCAACCAACCATGAAAGTAACATGAACCGAAAAGCAGGATAAACAATTAATCTAAACTTATTCAGCCACACCAAAATATAAATGATTGGTTCAACAATTGATAGGAGCATTAAAGAAACTGCCTTGTACTTAACTCAAGATATGACGAGTCCTTTCTCAATGGTGAAAGGAAATTGAAACCAACATCAATCAAAAACGATTTAATAAACGCGAATTGACCTAATCTAAATGCCAACGTCACCAGATATTTTCCGGTTACCAATCAGAAAGTCCCCTTTCCAACGAGTAAGTGAAAACTCAAAACCTTTATCATAATATAAGGAAACTTCACGAATCCAACAAAAATAAAAGAAAGATAAAAAGAAAAGGCGCAAACTTTGCAGAAAATCTGAAAAGCCAGAATCCAAAAAAGGAAAGAGAAAAGGATAAAATGAAAAAGAAATTTCATAGAAGAAAAAAGGAAGGAAGTAACTTGAAACCCACCTTCATCCTGCGGTAATTTGATAGCATTTATAGTGTAAAATTTGAAGGAAATGATTGCAAACACAGAAAATGCAAAGATATTAACATCCTTCTTCTTCTTCTTCTTATCGGCAACCATTTGATACAGAGATGCAAAACACAAAAATCTCTGGGGAAAAGGGCAGACGAGAGACGTAAATCAATGTCTCATCGAGGATGAATAATCGTATGGAAAGATCTGAATGAAGTTTCTGGGTTGGTTTGGCAAGTGTGATGATTAGTGTTTTTGTCCAATTATGACAAATCTACAACGAACAGTGTTTTTCCTCCCTTCTCGTTTTTCTCGTTTTTTAAATTTTTTTAACTAGAAGTCAATTTTCTTGTCTTTATTTTCTAACAACCGTATATTATTAGTCAAAATTGAAATTACAGAGACGAATAAAAATCAAAAAAGAATGGTACAATCCCACAAAGAGAAAAAGCAGTGACCCTACAAAAAGTTGAATAGATCATCCACTTGAAGGACCACAATAGTCGCGCAAAAAAAAAAAAGTTTCCAAAATAGTAAAAACCCAAAAAAAAAAACAATTGTTCATTTCTTTTTTGAAGTAGACAATTATTCATTATGTGTGAGTATTGGAATTGTTTAAAGTAAAGTAGATTACTAGATTCTCATAAATTGAAAGAAGCCAAAAGGAGTTGGAAAAAGACATTCAATTAGGTGCTTGAATTGTACTCTTCTACATTGTTGTTGATTTTACAGTAAACGGTTGGTTATTTTTTTTTTGTTATCTATTGATTTTATTGAAAATTTGAACATTAGATTACACATAGCCGGCAAGGAACGAGACCCTTCCAGAGACTAAGCCGACGAGTTCAAAAAACACTCGGAGCCAAAAGCCCCAACCCGGAGAAACAACCTAAGACCTTAAACAACACATAACTTGATCAGACGAAAAGGATAATTGTGAGTAAAAACCAAAAGATCCTAG